>JAHHZJ010003426.1:0-63561 GCA_021437245.1 Aegilops speltoides
CGCTTGGGAGGCGCGCGGCAAGAGCGCTAGCGGCGGCGAGAACCTCCCAGCGGTAGCGACAAGAACGAGCGAAGATGAAGATGATGAGATGGATGAGGATGGGGCCGATGGCGGGGAGTTTGACGCAGAGGTTTTGTCGTCGGCCATGGTGTGCTCGCACCTCGCACCGCCAGCTCAAACAGATGGGTCGCGGGAAGTAAATGCAGTGCGAACCGTCCAGATTAGTCGCGAAACCTGAAGTGGTCAACCGCCCATCATCTTTGATGTTGAGGATCCACCGATCGCATAACTGCGGTCGGTGTTTGCCGATATTAGTTTCGCCAACCATCATAACCTCAAGGTCACAAAGATCTTGGTTGTGACGAGGGCGGCCTGATACGATCTCCTCGCGATGCTCAAAAGCTCCAGATCCCGACAATGGCGAAACTCGAAGAAGTGGTACCTTTCAAGGAATTAACCGGGAAGGAGCAAGCGGACAAGATCTACGGGAAGCGGCAGCCAGCAGCGGAGCATAAACCACTTGCGCTTTGAAGCTCGGGGGGGAAAGAAGACCAAGTCCGGCAAGAGTAGCTCGATGCCCACTCGGCAAGCGCACCTCTTGGTGCTGCGCTACCGTCGAGGGCCACCATCGAGCTCCACCGGCAAGTGCAAGAAGGCAAAACAGCTTCACGGAGACCAAGAAAGTGGCGCCAAGGAGGGCGGCTTTGGTGGTACCTTCACCATCGGTGCCACGCTTGACCCTAAATAGGAAGCGGCTCGTTGCTTTCTGCAGGCGAATGTCGATGTGTTTGCATGGCAACCATCGACATCCCGGTGTTCCCGGAAAGTAATTGAGCACCACCTTGCCGTCTGCCCTCGCGCGGCCCGTCAGCGAAGAGTCGAGGAAACAAGCGGTGGAGCGCCAAGAGTTCATTGCGAAGAGATCAAGAAGTTGGAAGCGGCGGGCCTTGTCGGAGGTACTCCATCCAGCGTGGTTAGCCAATCCGGTGGTCGTGCGCAAAGCGAGCGGGAAGTGGAGGCTTTGTATTGACTTCGCGATGTTAATAAAGCTTGTCCCAAGATCCATTTCCCTTGCGGCGCATTGACGGTTATCGACTCCACGGCGGGATGTGATTTGCTTTCATTTCTTGATGCATACTCGAGGATATCATCAGATCTTCATGGCGAAGAGGATGAAGAAAAACGCATTCATTACTCCATGTAGCGCGTCTTGCTTTGTACGGATGCCTTCGGACTAAAGAATGCTGGTTCAACATTTGCAAGTAGTCGGTCATGCTTTTGAGCCACAGTTTGCGAAATGTAAAGCTTACATGGATGACATAGTGGTCAAAGCAAGGACAAAAAACTTTGATCCAAGATTTGGGCGAGACTTTTGCAAATCTGCGCAAGATCAATCTCAAGTTGAACCCGAGAAGTGCGTGTTTGGAGTTCCTTCGGCAAGCTTCTCGGGTTCTTTTATCTCGAGAGGATTGAAGCCAATCCCGACAAGATCAAGGCCATTGAGCAGATCGAAGCACCGAAGCGCGTCAAGGATGTGCGAAGGCTTGCGGCTGCGTTGCTGCTCTCGATAGGTTCATCTCTAAGTCTGCTGGCGCGCCTGCCATTTTCAAAATTTTGAAAAAGGCGGGTCAATGAAATGGACTCAGGAAGCGGAGGCTGCGCTGCTGAGACTTGAAGAGATACCTATCCTCCACTCCAATACTTATCGCACCTAAGCCACAAGAAGTTCTGCTGCTATATCTAGCGGCAACCAATCAAGTGGTTAGTGCTGCGTTAATAGCGGAGAGGAGGCGGATGATGAGCCGGCGCGACGCGGCAAGCGAGTCCAGCGACAAGCGAGGGCTTCCCGACAAGCTCTGGTCGACAAGGATGGATCTGTGCAGCCACAGGAAGAAACAAAGAAGATGGTGCAGCGCCCGGTTTATTTTGTCGGTTCCCTTCTGCGGGGGCTAGATCAAGGTACTACGGTGTGCGAAGTTGCTTTTCGGCCTTCTCATGGCCTCGAGGAAGCTGCGCCATTACTTTCAAGCACATGAGATCACAGTTGTCACTCGCTTTCCGTTGAAGAGGATATTGCGAGAATCCGAAGAAGCAGGCGGGATTGTCAGTGGGCCTTTGGAATTGTCAAGCTTTGGCCTCAAGTTTGAAAGTACTTCAACTATCGAGCCGAGCATTGGCAGAATTCATAGCAGAATGGGCGCCAACACGATGAAGAAACTCGGAGAAGAGCATCCCGTCAAGGAAGCAAGCAAAGAATGGATCATGTACTTTGATGGTGCCTTCTCGCTGCAAAGCGCCCGGTCTTGGCGTGCTACTTATCGCACCACGGAGAGCACCTCAAATCGTGGTCAAATGCACTTTCCCAAGGAGCAAGCAACAAACAATCTGCAGAGTATGAAGGCTTGCTTGCGGACTCAGGATCATGGCGGACCTTGGGATCAAGAAGCTTATTGTCGGGGTGACTCGCGACTTGTCGTCCGCCAAGTGAACAAAGATTATCGAGTCCGTTGATGGAAGCCTACATTGATGAAGTGAGGAAGTTGGAAGAGCATTTTGATGCCTGCAGATGGAACATGTTCCAAGAGCTCGAGCGACATTGCGGATGGCTGTCAAAATCGCCGCCTCAAGTTACACAATGGAACCGGGGATTTTTGTGCTCAAGCTGACTCAACCATCTGTAACACCATCAACTGGAGACGAGCAAGAAGAAGGAAGTTGATTCTTGGCGACTACTTTCCGTGAGCTCCCGAAGCCGCCGCCAAGAAGGTCCCAGGATCAACACAAAAGTCTTGAGGCGATCTGCTCCGACAAGCCCTAGGGTTTGTTTCGTTGAAGCGAGCGCTCCCGACAAGTTTGCTCGACACGCTTGCGGGGAACATCACGCTCGGCTGAATCGCAGATTCTTGCCGTGGAAGCGGATGTTCCGCAGCAGCATTTGCGCCTTTAGTCCTTGTCGTCGAGCCACAAGCTCCGGCATGGGCACAACAGATCGTCCATTTCCTTCAAGCAGGAGAACTTCCGAAGAGCAAGAAGAAGCGAGAAAGTAGCCCGGCAATCAAGTATGTACCGGTTTGTCGATGACATCTTTGTCTGAAGAAGATTCAGCAAGTGAAATTGAAGTGCATTTCCGGGAAGAAGGACGGGAGCTGTTGGCGGAGATACATGGAGGCATATGTGGTCACCACATTGGCGCAAAACACACTTAAGCAAAGCCTTCCGGCAAGGTTTCTTTTGGCGACAGCCCTCCGAGGATGCAAGCTGCACAAGTAACCAAGTGTGAAGCGTGCGGTTCCACTCCAAGCAGATACATCAACCAGCTCAAGCTCTCCAAACAATCCCTTTATCACGGCCATTTTTGATGCAGGGGCTCGACATCCTCGGCCCCTTTCCCGAGCTGTCGGGGCTTTGAGTACTTATGCGTGGCAATCGACAAGTTCACAAAGTGGCGGAAGTGGAAGCGATGAGGAAGGTGACAGCACGATCGGCGATCAAGTTCTTGGTCGATTGTTTGCCGTTTGAGTCCCTAACGGGATCATCACCGACAATGGCACACAATTCTGAGCCGCACCTTCATGCGATCGTCCAAGATCTTGGCGCCAAGATCTGCTTCGCTACATTGCTCACCCAGAAGCAGCGGTCAGCGGAGAAGGGCAAGCGCTGAAGTGCTGCTGCGGAGCTCAAGACGAGAACTTTCGACGGGCTGCACAAGTGCGGAAGAAATTGGATCGAGGAGCTGCGGTGGTTCTTTGGTCGATCGAGGATGGCGCCGTCGAGCCGCGGCGGACACCTTTTGCTCTTGTCTATGGGCGAGCAGTTCTCCCCACGGAACTTCGTATCTGGATCGCCTCGAGTGCTCGCTTATGATGAGCTTGAGCAAAGAGCAGCTGCGGCAAGATGCGCGCTGCTCCTCGAGGAAAGATCGTCTTGAACTCTTTGTCTGAGCTGCTCGCTACCGGCAAGCTTTGCGTCGCTACCATAACCGCAAAGTTAATGCGGAAGCTTGAGGAGGCGACCTTGTTCTTGGCGCGTTCAATCCGCCAAAATTCCAACAAGTTGGCCTTGAAGTGGGAAGGCCCTTATCGGGTGAAAGCGAGTCACTAGGCACGGCGCTGTCGCCTTGAGACGAAGATGGCTTTCGGTGAGCAACTCTGGAACATAGAGCATCTTCGTAAGTTTTACCCATAAAGAGGCGATTGCGGAACCTGCTTCCGGCAACCACCTTTATACAAGCCTTGCGCTGTTGCATGTAACCCTTTGTACAAAGCGGGCAGCGAGATCCGTGCATAAATAAAGATCATATGCTCTGCACATGTTGTCAAATTTCATGCCTTTCTTTTTTTTGCATGTATTATCGACACTTTGTGCAGCACTTGCCCCGATAAGCAATAACGAGCCTTAAGGCTCCATATCTTTATTTTCTCTTCTTTCTTTTTCTCAAAGAAGGTTCCTTCCATACAAGTTCACGGGGAGGAGAGAAGATAATGGTGTGGACGAGGCGTCGTTCAAAAAGTATAGCCTTTTGCGGGACAGAGAAGACGAAAAAGCTAAGTTGCCAAAGTTTGAGCACAATCAGTTTTAAATTTTTAAGTTATATTCCTTGAGCAACCGTGCTTTGTATGGAAAACACTGTGCTTGGAGGAACGACTAAGTAGCTAGTTCGCCCTTACTTTGTTTGAGTCCGCTCAACAATGTAAGTGTCTGCGACTAGTTCCGACAAGGTTTCTTGCGGGGCTTAACACCTGCCAGACTCTGGCGATGTTCACTTTTCGGTATTTCATGACAAGGTGCCTTCTTGCGACAAGTTCCCTAAAAAGCGTAGGGTAAAAACATACAAGGATGGAATCAAGTAAAGGAAATAACATAGCAAATACTACCAAGAATAAAGTTATATTACAATAAATAACTTGCATAGCTCTAATGGATTGTTCCTATGACATGTCTAGCAGCGGCAAGAAAAAGGAAGAAAGGCGGCCTAATCTACGCGATGGCCGTCGACCCTCGACTTCATTCACCTTGTCCACAATGGGTGCGACAAGGGCTTTGAAACTCTTCAAGATCGGCACCTGCTTGCGGCTTCTTGAGCGTTGGTGAGGTTGTCTAGTTCGCCAGCTCCTCGTCGATAGTTGCTTGGCAATGGCCAGAGCCCTCCGTCAAGCTCCACCGTAGCCACGAAGGTGTTACGAGTCTCGGCGGCCCTGGTTAGCAGTTCATCGTTGCCCTTGATCTCTTTCTTCAAGTCATCTTCTCGCCTCTTGGCGCTGTCCAGCGTCTCCATCAGTGTGGCGGCTTCAGCTCGAGATGAGCATTTGAGTCCTTGGCGGCGTTAGGTTCCTTGACCTTATCGTGAGTTGAACTTGCGGTCGCCATGAGCAAGGGCATCCTTCTCACGTTCGCGCTGGAGTGCGGCAAGCTCCTCATTCTTCCCTTTCATGTCAGCCTCCAGCTGCATCACCTTCACCTCCAATTCCTTCTTAGCGGCCTCAGCAGCTGCGGCAGCGTCCTTCGCTTCCTTGAGTGCCCCGCCAAGTGATTGCTCGCGTGCGGCGAAGCTCCTCTTCATAGCTGTCAAGTTGACCTTCCTCTGCGTCATTTCGCCTTCCGGCGTGGGACAGATCCTTGGCGGCAAGCCGCTCTTTGCTCTTCGGACGCGCTTCTTGAGGATGAAGGCCTTCCGGCGCCTCGACAAGCCGCCCTCTCCTCCGCAATGGACGGGAGGGCCTCTTGGTTCTGACTCTGGGCTCCTCTGCATGCTTCTCTATGCCGACTCCGCTCTACGCGACAAAGCGCTTCCGGGACTCCAACCGGCTTGCAGGTAGCCTTAGAGCGACACCAACTTCCGGAGCAGCTGCTCCTCCTCGGACTTCGCTTGTTCTGCTGCTTGGTGCGTCGACCACTATCGCCCGGTAGAGGTGAGCACCTCTCCGTCAAAAGACTCTCCTCGTCGGCGGCACAGGCTCGGCGCTTGAGGGAAGATGGATGAGAACACCCTCGCTTGGCCTACAAGTAGGCGCCAAAGGAGCTCCTCGGGGCCAGTCTTGCACTCGATGGCGGAGGGTCGGCGATCGGTGTAGCACCTTGCGCTCCCTCGCCCTTAAGTGCGTCGGTCGCGATCGCTGACCCTCGCCGGCTCTGCGCCCGGCAGCCTTGGCGGCCCTCTTCGCCCGGCGAAGTCGTCGGCGCCGGCCTCTTCCTCGGCGGCGACATCTTGGTGTTGCAGCGTAGCGTCCTCTCGCCCAGTGGCCTCGGGTCTCCGCCGGATGCGTGGGAGGGATCTGAAGACGGGAAGAGGAAGGAAAAGTCAAATAAATATCCAAAAAGAGACCATGAAGAAGAACCCAAGGAAAATTTCCGACAAGGAGGCTACATCTTTGGGCTCTGTGACCATAGGCTCCTACCACGAAGGCTCGCTGGTCCGCCCCTTGCAGGGGAACTACCCTTGCAGGGGACCTCTCCCTTGCGGGAGAGCTCCTTGTCGAGGGAATCGCCCCTTGGCGGCGTGGTCGGCAGAACAACACCTCGGGGAGGCGGCTTACGGTTTGTTCTGGTAGGCACTTCTGCTCCTACACAAATAAATCAACAATCAAAGATATCAGCAAAAGAAAACAAGCACCCATCGCGCGCCCCAGAGAGTGAACAAATACTTACAGGCTGAAGTTGTGCTGAGAGCTGCTTCAGGAGAGGTGCAGTGCTGTCAAGGTGGTCTCGGGCGTGTCCTCTGCCATCTGTGAGGATCGTCCTCGATGACAACCATGAGGGACCTTGGACCTCTCGCGCTCTCTCGGCGAGTCACGAAATGGAGCGAGATTGAGGAGAAAGCATGCTCGGATGCAAGATGAAACAACAAATCGAAGAAATACAAGTACAACAAGGAGAAAGTCTTACTCCTCCTCCTCTTCTTCCTCCTACGTCAGACTAAGCAGAGGTAGAAGTCAGGTACCCTTCTGCTTGGTGGTGGGGAGGTAGGCTCCCTTGGATGCTTCTTGGGGCTATGGCGGGGATCGAGCGTCATGACTCGAGATGACTCCCTTGATTGCGGTAGCGGCATGAGATATCCCGCAACAATGGTGCTTGGCAGCGGTGGAAGCGTGTCCCAGCAGCGGCAATTTTGTTGCCCGTCTGCCGCTGATGTGTCTCGGTCCTGCGGGCGCCTCCATAGTTGGTGAGGGCTGCTGGCTGAGGAGCACCGCATTGTGGCAAGCTTCTTGAATGGCTGGCCACTTGCGCCCCAGCAGTCTCGCTTCGCCTCGGCTTGAGTTCCGCCTGTAGCGACCTCCCGCCAAGATCTTCTCCGATCGGCAAGGCTTCCCGCCTCGGCCGCCTCTGCCTCCTCAACGTGAAACCAAACTCACCCTTGGCGGCCACGCCCTCTTAACCCAGTGGCGATGTACGCATCTCGTCCGTCGGTGGTGTCGCGAGGAGAGCCTGCTCGCTCATCGGCACGGTTGCTACATCAACCAAGGCTGTCGAAGAATTGCCGCCACTGACGTCGTCGGCGGGCTCCCGCCAGTTGGGATAATCCGTCACGAGTGGCACTCGGCATCATTCGGCGGATGCGATCAAGGCTGGGAGTTGTTGCCGATTGGGATGGCGCCTGCGGCAGCTGAACACTCCGGATGGTTGGCGTCGTGCTTGAACAGCTCCTTGAGCATCCCATCCAACTCCAAAGCAGGTGAAGTTAAAATTAAGGCTGGCGTAGCCTCATGATATCTGCGGGCCTGAACAGCAGGCGGGCCTCCCTCTCTTGCGGAGAGGCGATGCAACGACGAAGGAAGTCGCGCAACAGCCCTGATGAGCCCGACAAGCTGAGTCACGAGAATCGGGTGGTGGCGATCTTCAACTTAACATCGTCCGTCGCCGAAGAACTCGATCGCCGCCCGCGCCACCGGTTTGGCGCAAGTTGGTGAATGGCTGCGGATCTGCGTCGACAATCAACACCATTCAGCCCTCCACTTTGCGTCCCATTTGCTGCGGAGCTCCCCTCCAGATACACCTCCTTCTTGCGGCCCTCGAGATCCAGGAGACCCCGCCCGGACAAGGGCTCTCCTTTCTCGACTGAGGCATGAAATAGTGGCGGAAAGAACGCGTTAGGGGTGGATTCCGGCGAAGTTCTCGCAAAGATCTTGAAAACTGCCATTATCGAGCAGCGTTGGGGGTGAAATCAAGGAGATGGAGCCCGTATGTATTCATGGCGTCCTAGAAGAAATCGGAGAAAAGGCGAAGAGCGCCGATAAGCATTTCTTGGAAAAAGTAATACCCTTTTGGCGCACCGCTTGAAGTGGAACCTTGGCCGGGGCTTAGCGGCGTCTTGTGCGGATGCGCTAACGTCTCCGTCGACGGAAGAGATAGAACTCCTCCGCGCCGAGAGGTGAGCTCGCGAAGTGCTCGCTCGCATTGGCGCCTCGAGCAGCGCCTCGGTCGACCGCACTCTTTCCGGTCTTGAACCATGGCGGAGGTGTTGGTGGCGGCAGCAGGCGGCGGCAGGTGACTGCTCTCTTTCGCTTAGGCGGCGGAGGCGGCGAGCTTTTGAGGAAGAAACGCAAGTGGCGAAGGTGGGGCGGCCCTGTTTCCTCTGCTTATAAAGAGGAGGCCGAGCGTTACGCTTTTCTTGATTAAAGTACCCATGATCTCTCCCACGCCCGCGTTTGGCGTCTTAGGGAGACGGAGAAGCGCGGTGGATCTGAGTTAGATTTGGTGTGGACTAAGGCGCGTGTGCGTGCCCTGTTTTGGGCATAGCCCAACAGCGCTTCGGCACCGTGTGGCCCAAGCCGGGGTCTCTGACCGATTGTACTAAAGTAGGGGTACCTTAGTATCCCAAACTTGTGCACGAGCAGCGGCGGCGTCAGCGGCAAGGCTTTCGGGTGTCGCCAAGATCCTCCGCTATTCCTACTTGATGCCATTCAAGAACAAAGTGTTTTAACTAAGAAGACAAAGGCCCGGCAAGAGGAGCTTGCCGGGGAGGGACAAGGCCCGGCAGAGGAGCTTGCGAGAGGGCCAACCAAGAAACTTACATGACAGCGGCGCCGCGTCGGCAAGACCAGCGGCGACAAGCTTTGGTCGCGGCAAGACAACGACCGCCGCAAGGCACTTCCCGCCGAATGAAGCCACCACACTCTGCATGCCCGCTCCAGTGCGCATCCGGCGACGTGTCCCCAAGATCGTTCCTAGCACCGCGTGGTGTACATGCAATAGCGGTGCGGTGGCAAGTGGAGATGGCGAGAAGGCCATCGTGGCGTCGGTGGCGCCCCTAGCGGTTGTTTCCTGCCTTGTTTGAGCGACCGGATGGGCATTAAATGCCCTTGTCCCCTGCCGTCAGAGTTAGGTAGGGGGCACTGTAGATAGCGGTTGTACCAACCACCCTTTTTACATTTCTACCCCTGTCTGCGTTGCCACCTGTCGGTGACCCCTTTAGCCTATAAAAGGAGGCCCATGCCCGTACGTGAAGGGGTTCGACTCATTCGAAACTACAACACACCCATGTTCTCAAGCAAACGAGAATAGAAACACAAAGCAGCGGTAGGAGTTTTATCTCTCAGGAGAGCTCGGCTGGGTAAAATCCTCGCGTGCTTAGCCCCGATCTCGCTCTTCGTGCGCCCTCCGCTCCCTGCCCGGACCGAAGGGCCCTGCCCCATAGGTGCTCGTTTCCCCAGCAGGGGCCAGCGTAGCCAGCGTCATCAGCTCACGCTCAAGACCCTCATGAGGCCAAGCCTCATGAGGTGGGCGGCGGAGAGCTTCCTCGGGGCAGCCTCATCGGGCAGGCTTGCGAGGCGGAGAGATCAAGGCAAGGGCACCTCGAGGAGCCGTGGCATAAGCCATGACCATCGAGACGAGGCGCGCCCGAGTGGCGCCGGCCTATCTGAGGTCCTTGTTTCCCCTTCCGTGCAAAGGGGGGAAGCACAGGCAAAGGCATTAGGCAAAGGTTACTGTTTCCGTGCAACAAGACCAAGGCCAGCAAAGCGGCAGGGTGGACGTCATCGTGGAGCCCAGGACGGCGTCATCGTCAGAGCCTTTGGTAGCCGAAGACCAACTTTAGTCAGGATAAGTGTACTAGATGTTCCCCTTCAAAATGGCCAATTGTTGGCGCCCTTCCCACTCATTATTTGGGAAGAGGCCCATGGCCCCCCTCTATAAATAGGACTAGCCACCACCAGTAGAGGCATCACGGGAGATCGTCGTCAGAGAGGGAAAGAGAGAAAGCGGCTGGACTCACCCAAGCAATTAATTGCACCAGCTCAAGACCAGCCCCTCACGAGGTTGTTCTCCCTTTGTATTGTTCATCATCAGCCCCTGAGGCAATCCACCACACCACACACTGGAGTAGGGTATTACACCACAATGGTGGCTTGAACGATATAAATCTCGTGTCCCTTGTGTGTTCTTCTTTCTAGCCTAGATCCTTCTGCGAGACTTGAGGCGTGAGCTGGTAGGGAAAGATCTTCATCACGCACCCGGTTCGAACCTCAAGGTCTACGGAACGAAATCGACATTTGTACGCCGGTATTGGGCCCGACAAGTGAAAGTGCAGCCGGAACCAGCCGGGTGGAGGCTGCTCTGAGGAAGCTTCACGTAAGTGCACCCTTGTAACTTGGCCCTCGCGGTCATGAGCTTGAGATGATGAAGCTGGCTGCTTTGGGCCCCCGCAGGCTCTGCCAGCGGGCCATGGCGAGGAGCAAGTGCAGGGACCCCCATTCCCAGAACACCGGCAGTAGCCTCGGGCCCCGTGCCCGACTTGGCTTAGCTTGAGCGAAGGGGCAAGTCACGAGCACCACCGGCCCCAACAGCCTGCGGCCTTGGGCGCCGCGTGGCGACTGATTGGACGTGGGCGTCTCCACTTCCCCACGACGCCTCAGCAACCGTCCATCTGACAAAAGGGGTGTACTATCGGCGTTCTGGGAACGGGCGTCCCCAGACTTGCCTGCTTGCGGCCTGCGGCGTGGCTCAAGTGGGGGCCCAGTGCAGCCCGTCTTCATCAGCTCAATCTCAAGACCCTTGCGAGGGGCCAAGCCTCACGGGGCGGACGACAGGGACCTTCCTCAAGAGCAGCCTCATCAGGCAGGCTCGCGAGGAGGCGGAGTGATCAAGGCAAGGGCACCTCACAAGGAGCCCGTGACGCAAGCCATGACGATCGAGACCAGGCGGGCGCCGGCCTGCGCAGTGTCCTTGTTTCTCCTTCGGTGCAAAGGGGCAAGCACAGGCCAAGCCATGAGGCAAAGGTTACCATTTTGATGCAACAAGACCAAGACCAGCAAAGCAGCAGGATGAAGGTCATCGTGGAGCCCAGGACAGTGTCATCGTCAGAGCCTTTGGAAGCCGAAGACCAACTTTAGTCAAGATAAGTGTACTAGATGTTCCCCTTCAAAATGGCCAATTGTTGGCGCCCTTCCCACTCATTTTTTGGGAAGAGGCCCAGGGCCTCCCTCTATAAATAGGACTAGCAACCATAGAGTAGAGGCATCTGGGAGATCGATCGATTAGAGGAGAGAGAAGCGGCCGAACTCACCCAGCAGGTTCATCGCACTAGCTCAGAAAGGCCCCTTCTTGAGGTTGTTCTCCCTTTGTATTGTTCATCATCAGCCCTTAGGCAATCCACCACAGAACCTGGGTAGGGTATTACACCACAATGGTGGCTGAACGATAAAAATCTAGCGTCCGTTGTGTGTTCTTCTTTCTAGCCTAGATCCTTTGTAAGACTTGAGGCGTGAGCTGGTAGGGAAAGATATTGTCGCACCCGAGTTGAA
Organism: Aegilops speltoides; assembly: GCA_021437245.1. Lineage (NCBI taxonomy): Eukaryota > Viridiplantae > Streptophyta > Magnoliopsida > Poales > Poaceae > Aegilops > Aegilops speltoides. Next base: position 11,736 of record JAHHZJ010003426.1, read on the forward strand.
CCTCAAGGATCTGCGGAACCGAAATCGACATTTATCCTGCTGTGGAGGGCTCCTTGGCGATCGACATTTATCACGCCTCATGATCGACATCGCACTATTCCCTTCGCATAAATCCGATCCCGGTGCGCCTCGGTGACGAGTCAACATGAGAGCACCTCTAGAGTCAGCGGGGCCAAAGGGGCTGACTCCTCGCCAGAGTTTCTCTACTGGGCTCGTGAGGACGACTGGGCAGGGGAGGCACGAGCCTCGCTGCCTCCTTTCCCTACGGATGAAGGCACTGCCCCGGCAGACGAACCCGCCTCAAGCAGGGCCACAGAAGCCCCTTTCAACCTTTTGCAGCGAGTGCGGCAGCCAAAAATCTGGACGTCAAGCCTCGGCAGCAGAAACAAAGCAAAGCACAGATCGAGCACTTACTAGTTCTCGTTCGCGGACTCAAGAAGCCTCCGGCCAAACTTGAAGCCCGAGAGCCTGCAGCTGGGATTGGCTTTGGGAGGCCCGAAGGCAGAAGGCGCGTCGGGAGGGCCGGAGCTGGGCTCGGACTGCCCCAGGACCAGAGCAGACCCTGGGAGAACCAGCCCCGACCTGCCCTTCCTCAGGATCAAGGGAGAATCCTCCCCTCATTGCTGTACCGGCCTGTCGTTGTCGGCATGGGGCGAGAGGGCGCGGGACCTACGCCGAGGGAAGGAATCCCCCGACTCCTCGCTAGTCGCCTCAGAGTCAGACTCTTGTTCCTCCTCCTCCTATTCTTCCTCCTCACTCCCGCTGGAGACGCTGGAGGACACGTTCACCGTCGCCAAAGCCGCCAGGTCCCCGGGAGCTTTTGTGGGCACCAGTCCCTCACCGTTGAAGGTGGGCATGGTGTTCACCACCTATTCGCAGTCGCCGTGAAGGAACAGGGGGACGGGAGCACCCTCCGGCCTCGCCACGTCTCCCCCAACCAAGGGTGGAGAGTGCCAGATCTTCGTCGGCCCGGGCCTCGGGCTCGAGGCGAAGGCAGCATCCGCTTCCCAAGCCTCCACAATGGGAGTGAGTGCTCGGGTGGAGCCACCAGTGCTCGTAACTCCCTCAGAAAGCGTGGCCCGGTTAACCGCCCGCCCCCAAGTTGCACAGCCTCGGATCGCGTTCATCCTCTTGACGCCGCCCTCGGCGGGTCGACAAGCTCATGGCAGACCACGCATCAGCCCGACCTTGAGGCTGCCCGTGGAAGTGCCGTCGGGGTGGGCGCGGACATCCACCATGACCCACTTGCTCCGGAATGCTTCAATCCTCTTCCAAGTCTTGAGATGGCATTGGGTTGGAGTATGCGATAAAAGCTTCGCGCCGCCATGATGTGGTCATGGAAACCGAGGTAAAAGTATTGGCCTTAACAAGGCCCGAGGGCTTTACCCCAATGTGAGCCTCACAATAATAGGCGGAAATCGCCAGGAGAAGAACAGAGTTGGGGTGGAGGTGCAGAGCTTGCAAGTTGTATCGACGAAGAACAGCAAAGAAGAACTCAGAAAAAGGAGGCACCAGACCTGCGATAATGGCGCTCACAAAGAGCGGATAGAAGGTGCTCCCCTTGCCTTCAGGCTGGTCGGAGCCAGCCTTGAGCACAGTCGGTCCCTCGTTGCCCTACGCCACCGTCATCAGGCGTGTGAGAGCGAGATTCTTCTCCGACATTCGGGATCGAGCAGTACCGGGCCTCGGTCGGGGTCTTCGCGGCGCCATAACTTGCGGATGTGAGATGAGATGGATCTAGAGGGTTTGAGCGAGGAAGGAGAGAAGAGGCGAAAGGGGATGGAGCAAAAGGCAAGCGAAACAAAGCAAATACGTCGGCCGGGCACCTCTTTTGTCGGATGGGCCCGGTTGCGGCGTCGTGGGGAAGCGGGCGCCCGACCTCTGCTTGATGTCCTTGTTTTCCCTTTGGTGCAAAGGGGCAGAAAGCACGAGCCAAGGCATCGAAGCAAAGGTTACCGTTTAGATGCAACAAGACCAAGACCAGCATAGCGGCGGATGGAGGTCATCGTGGAGCCAGGGCGACATCATCATCGAGCCTTTGGCGGCCGAAGACCAACTTTAGTCGGGATAAGTGTACTAGATGTTCCCCTTCAAAATGGCCAATTGTTGGCGCCCTTCCGCTCATTATTTGGGAAGAGGCCGGGGCCTCCCTCTATAAATAGGACTAGCCACCCGAGTAGAGGCAGGTGGGAGATGGATCGTCGAGAGAGAGAGAGAGAAGAAGCGTGAACTCACCCAAGCAGTTCATCGCCCCAGCTCAGAAACAGCCCCTCTAAGGTTGTTCTCCTTTGTATTCATCATTAGCCCTGAGGCAATCCACGGACCACACCTTTGGGTAGGGTATTACACGCAATGGTGGCTGAACTAGTATAAATCTCGTGTCCCTTGTGTTCTTCTTTCTAGCCTAGATCCTTTAGAGACTTGGGACATGAGCTAGTAGGGAAAGTTCTTTGTGTGCACCTAGAGTTCGAACCTCAAGGGTCTGCGGAACCAAATCCGACATTTGTGCGCCCGGTGGTGGGGAGGTCACCATCATCGTCTGAGGCCCTCGGACAAGTGCACTTTCCGACAAGGGTAGCGGAACCTTGAGGCCGCGAGGAACCTCAAGGGTCCCTAGCTCTCCTCGTGGGTCATCAGCGACCCGGTCATCGTAATGTCAGGACCCTTGAGGTAGGAATGTCGTGGCAGGTAGCTGCAACATGCACCATGCCTCGTGGAGGCGTTTAAACTTGTGTTTGGCGTTGTGAAAAATTCTATGGCTTGTAATAGTGAAGGGCCATCTTGATTGGTGCCGCGAGTCACATGCTGCAACTCCAGCCCCCAGAACTGTTTCTCCATCCTGCGAACCTCTGCGAGGTAGGCTTCCATGTCCTCGTCCTTCCGCTCGTATATTTTGTTTGAGAAGTTGATGAGGAGTTGCGAATCGCCCTTGATGATGAGGCGCTTTACCCCCAAGGCGACTGCGGCTTTCAAGCCTGCTATCAGTCCTTCGTACTTTGCTATGTTGTTGGAGACCTTCTCCACGTGCTAGAAACAGAGTTGTACGGCGTAGTAGAGCTTGTCTTGAGTAGGAGATACGAGCACTGCGCCAGCCCCATGCCATGTCGGGAGAATGCCCCATCGAAGTACATGACCCAGCCGTCCGGTGCCTTGCTTCCCGAGGAAAGTGATCGGTCCTCGCATGCGTCGAGGCCCGGCGCCTCTGCCCATTCTGCCTCGAAATCTGCAAGTGCGGCTCCCTTGATGACTCTGCTCATGCTGAATTCCAGCTGAAACGCTTGCAATTCCTCAGGCCCCCTTGCTTGCTGCGCGTTGACCGGTCTGGAGCTACACGGAACCTCAAGTGCAGCAACCATCTGTCGGCAATGCAGGAGCAGGGGTCCCCGGACTGCACACTGCGGCTGCTTGGCGTGGCTCAAGTGGGGCCCAGTGCAGCCAGCTTCATCGGCTCAAGCTCAAGACCCTTGCGAGGGCCAAGCCTCCTGCAGGCGGACTGACGGGGGAGCTTCCTCGGCGGCAGCCTCATCGGGCAGGCTCGCGAGGCGGAGAGATCAAAGCAGGGCACCTCGCGAGATCCCGTGACACAAGCCATAATGCCAGTCGAGACGAGGCGGGCTCGAGGCGAGGCGCCGGCCTCTTGGATGTCCTTGTTTCCCCTTCCGGTGCAAAGGGGGCAAGCACAGGCCAAGCCATTAGAGCAAAGATTCTTGTTTGATGCCAACAACACCAAGACCAGGAGAGGCGGGATGGGCGTCATCGTGGAGCCCGGGCGGTGTCATCCTCGGAGCCTTTGGCGGCGAAGACCAACTTTAGTCGGATAAGTGTACTAGATGTTCCCCTTCAAAATGGCCAATTGTTGGCGCCCTTCCGCTCATTATTTGGGAAGGCGCGAGGGTCTCCCTCTATAAATAGAGCTAGCCACCACGGGGGAGGCGGATCGGATCGATTCAGCATAGACTAGAGAGAGGCCCAGAACTCCCCAAACAGTTCATCGCACCACCTCAAGAACAGCCCCTCATGAGAGCTCTCTCCTTTGTATTGTTCATCATCAGCCCTGAGGCAATCCACCACACCACACCTTGGAGAAGGTATTACACGCAATGGTGGCTGAACGATATAAATCTCTTGTCCCTTGTGTGTTCTTCTTTCTAGCCTAAATCCTTTGCGAGACTTGAGGCGTGAGCGGTGGGGAAAGATCTTTATGCACATCGAGTTCAAACCTCAAGGGTTTCTTGGGAACCCGAAATCCGACAATTGGCGCTAGGTAAAGTGCGCCCGAGAATCTTTCTTCAGTGCATCGATCCTCATTTGTATCCTTGGGCTGGCCTTCGCCGGGCTCGCGCCCGGCCGTCGGGCTGCTCTCACCACCCGTGTCGCCTAGACGGCGCCCGTCGGTGGTCGCCCGTCGTTCCCGTCGCTTTGCCGCCAACGCCGCCCGACCCGTCGAGGAAGCGAGGTAAACCTGAATCCTGCATCCTTCGGTGTAGCGGGAAGGCCGCACCGCCACCCCATCGCTAACTCTAGCGGTTAAATGCGTCCCGCCCGTCGTGCCCCAAGACAGCGCATGTTATGCTGCTCTGGCGCGCAGCTCCTGCACTACCGTCCGTCGGCGACCTCTCTGATGGCTCGCCCGCATCACCGAACTTCGTGAAAGTGCAACTAATCCCGGGTGGTTTGGTAATTAATAACAACATATATATCATTGAACTAATTATTTCTTGAGAATATTTCAGAAAGTTCGATTGATATGGGTATGTAACAATAATGATGATGTGGACCCCTCAAAATGCTAAGGAAAACATTGGCAAAAGCTCAAGACTCCATTTTTGGTTTAGTGATCCAAGATCACATTGAGTCATAGGAAAGCCAATACTATTAAAGGGGATGAGGTTATGATGATGATCTGGTTGCTCAAAGTGCTTAGTGATTTATCTCTCAAACTATCAGCAATCTTTCATTCCAACATATACTCATAAGTAATCTCGGTCCCACCGATTCCATAAACTTCGATCTGCAAGAGATGAACCACCTCAGCCATATACCCAAACCCTAGAAATCTCGGATTTTCGATTCCAAACTTCGGTCATACGAAACTAGTGTTATAACTATACGTAACATACGTACTCAAATCGGTGTCACCGAGATGAGAAAGTCGATCCCACCAAGAATGGCAAACCCTAGACTTTGGAAGAATCGGACTAGAGATTGTATTTCGATCCCAGAAAATCCCAACGTTCACAAGATTTGAACTTTCGGTCTCACCGAGTTGTCAACTTCGATTACGACCAGATTGGTCAAATGTGTGTAGCAGTTGGATTTTATTATTGGAGGCTATATATACCCTCCACCTCCTCTTCATTAGTGGAGAGAGCCATCGAAGAACTACCACTCCTACCTTACATTTAGGAAGAAAACTACCTACCCTTGTGTTGAGATCAAGTTACTCCACTCACCATATGAAACTTGATTTCTAGCCTTCCCAAGTTGCTTTCCACTCAATCCTTTCTTCCACCACAGCCAAATCTGTGAGAGAGTTGAGTGTTGGGGAGATATCATTTGAAGCACAAGAGCAAGGGTTCATCATCACCAACACCATCTATTACCTTTTGGAGGTGGTGCCTCCTAGATGGTTGGAGGTGTGGCTTGGGAGCCTCCGTCAAGATGTGGAGTTGAACCAAGAAGTTTGTAAGGGCAAGGAGATCGCCTACTTCGTGAAGATCTACCCGAGTAAAGGCTAGTCCTCCGTGGGCGTAGGCCATGATGGCATAGACAAGGTTGCTTCTTCGTGGACCCTTCGTGGGTGGAGCCCTCCGTGGACTCTGCAGGCCGTTACCCTCAGTGGGTTGAAGTCTCCATCAGCGTGGATTGGCGATAGCACCACCTACTCGGAACCACGAGAAAAATCTCCGTGTCTCCAAATTGCGTTTGCTCTTCTCCACCTCTTATTTACTACATGTGCAATTTACTTTCAGCTGCCATTACTCTAGAATTGCATGTGTAGGGTGATACTTGACTTGCTCATCATTGTGAACTTGCTAAAACTTGTCCTAATCAAAAGGCTAAACTTTTAAATTGTCAAGTAGTCTAATCACCCCCCTCTAGACATACTTCCGATCCTACAACTCGTCAGCACCGCAGGGGGCTCTCCTTTGCCATCTCTCTCGCTGCCTCGCCCTCCGTCCTGCGGAGGGCCTTGATCGAGAGAGGCCTCGCCACCCCCTCCCAAGAAGGCGCCTGGCTCCATGGCCTTGGCCCGGGGCAGACCCACCGTGTCGGCGCTGCCACGACAACAAAGGAGTTGCTAAAATCCCTCGTCCCAAGAAGGTGCCGAGTGCTCCGGCACAGTGCGCCATGACCGCATCCTGCACCACCACGTCAAGACCCAGCTGCTCGGGGCACTAGCAGCAAGCCCGCGCATGTGAGCTCCGGTGGCCACCGCGGGCCTGCAGCGCCTTCACCCATGGAGCTGCGTGGCGTCGCAGCCCGGCAAGTTCAAGCGGACCTGCCTCCCTCGCTTCTAGCAATTTTCTGAGACCACAATGAAGTTCCTACAGCTCTGAGCTGGGCATCGAAACTGCCAAGCGAGGGGCGAAAAGGTCATGGCGAAATGGTTTCCCATAGGCGCTCAGGGCGGTCTGCCTTTTGGCTCTGAACACAGCTCTGGCACAATCTCCTCTGGGGCCGAGATCTTTTCGCTTCATCGCCAACTTCAAGGCACTCATGACCAGCCCCGGCCATGAGTGACTGCGCGCATCAAGCAACAGCGGAGAGACCTGCAGAAGTACATCCGATTGCTTCAAAAATGCCGCCTCAAGATCCCGGGGTGACTAAGGGCGCCATCATCTCAGCCTTCTCCCTTGGCGTGCGTGACATCAAGATGAAAAGAAAGAGCTAGTAATCCATGAAGACCTATGCACATCCTGGAGCTGTTCAACTTGGCGACCAAGTGCGCCATAGCTAAGGAAGGCGCCTCTCCTCCTCGAGCTTCCGGTTGCCGATCGAGAAGAAAAAGCCCAAGGTCAGGGCGTGTAGGCGTAAGAGAAACAACAGCTGCTTCCTGTGAGCCAGACACCATGGCGAGGATCAGCTGAGTCATCCAAGGGCAGCGGTGCTGCGTGTACCACGACCTCCACACCCACAACACCAATGAATGCCAAGAGCTCAAGGCCGTGCGAGATGGGTGTATCGGCGGAGATGCCTTGGCCCTTGCGATCAGAGGCTCTGACCGAGGAGGAGGAAGAGGTGGAGGACGATGGGAAGATCGTGGCCCTCGCCAAGGATGGCATGACCGACCTCGTGAGGACCGCTGGAAGGACCAGCCTCGCGAGGGAGGTTGGAGGGATCAATCTCATGAGGACCGCCCTCAGGGCAACGCAGGCCTCCCTCCTCTGCCACCTCCACCGAGGAGGAATGAAGACCATCATCAGGACGAGGGGGCTGGGGGCTTCCAGGAGCCTCGCGCAATCGCTTGCATCCTAGGCGGCACCCAGGCCCCAGCCTCACAGCGCATCTTCAAGCATTTACTCGCGAGGTGAATGCGGTCCTCCCCAAGCTTGAGGCCACGCACCCTCTCAGGTGGTCTGCGTGCGCTATCACATTCAGCTCAGCGCATCAGCTCAAGTGCACGGCAATGGCGGGAGTCCTCCCAATGCTTTGTTCCCTAGTCATCAGCAATGTGCAAGTCACCAGGACCCTCATCGATGGCGAAGCAGGACTCAATGTCCTGTTCGTCGAGACATTCAACAATCTCCAAGTGCCATATGATCAGCTTAGCCGACCAAGCCTTTCTCGAGTCAGCGATGGTTCCCTTTGTTCGATAGGGCAGGTTTGCCTTCAGTCACCTTTATGTAAGTGGGGAAGCGAGCACCTATGGGGCATGGCCCCTTCTCGGTCCGGCGGGGAAGCGGAGGAAGAAAAAGCGAATCGTCGAGTCGGCCGAGGATTTTACCAACCCGGAGCTCTCGGAAGATAAACTCCTCACTACTTTTGTGTTTCTATTGCATTTCTTGCTTTCAGCGTGGGTATCTCTTGTGGTCTCGAATAGGTGAACCCCTTTACGTGGCATACGGGCCTCCTTTTATAGTCTAAAGGTCACCGGCAGTGCTGTAGCGAAGAGGTAAAAAAGTAAGCGGTTGGTACAACCACTATCCATGATGCCCCTACCTAGCTCGGCGGCGGGGACAAGGGCATTTAATGCCGTCCGGTCGCTAATGATGAAAGAAGCGACCGTTAGGCGCCACGATCACCAGATGGACTCCTCGTCATCTTCACTTGCCACTTCGCACAGCTTAGCTGCCAACCGCCCGCCACGTGCACGGGGCGATCTGTGGCGGCTGCGTCGTCGGATCTTGTTGGGCGTGGTATGCGAGTGTTAGCCGCGCGGCAAGTGCCTTACCCGCGGTCTCTGTCTTATCGCACCCGCAAGCTTGCCGCTTAGTCGGTCTTGCCGGGCAGCGTGGTGTGTCGCGGCAAGTTTTCTAGTGCCTTGGTTGGCCTTCTTGGCAAGCTCCTCTTCGGGGTCTTGTCCTTCCCATAAGCTTCTCTTGCGGGGCCTCGTCTTGACAGATTAACACTTTGTTCTTGAATGGCGATAATAAGGAGCTATGGAGGGTCTTGGCGGGCCTCGGCAAGCCTTCTTGCGGGGCCTGCGACTGCCCGTGCACAAGTTCGAGGTACTAAGGTACCCCTACTTGATCTACACCGGCAAGAGCCCGGAACTGGGCCATACCGGTGTTGAGTCTTTGTTGGGCCGGCCCAAAACATCACTGCAGACGCAGGCGGCTGAGTCAAACCAAATCCGCCCCGTATCCACCGCGTCCTCCCGTAACAGCACGTGTCAATCGCGGCGTCGTGGGAGAGATCATGGGCAATAGTTTAATCCAGGAAATGCGTAACGTTCGCCTCCCCTGTTTATAAGCGGAGAAGCAGGGCCGTTCCCCACCGCCGCCACTTGCGGTTCCTTCCTCCAAAAGCTCTGCCGCTCCCCTCTGCTTCCCAATCCAAAAAGAGCGCTCCTTCGCCCGTCGCCGCCGTCGCCCTCAACACCTCCGCGTTCCCCTGCGCTTCCGCCATGGCTCCGAAGCCGGCAAGACCACGAAATCGGCCGGTATTGTGGCTGAGGCGTTCGCGCAAGGCAGGTGCTTTTCCTCCCGAGCTCACCCGAAAGGCGTGCTGGAGAGTTCTACCTCTTCTGGTCGGCGAGGCAGGCGCATCGCGCGCGGGTGCTCTGCCGAAGCTTCGAATCGGCGGTGCCCAAAAAGGTACTATTTCTTTCGGTGTTCTTCTATTGCGGGCTTTGCCCACCTTTTTCGATTTCTTCTGCGACATCATGAATACCTACGGGTTCGACAATGGTGGTTTCGCACACCTCTGCGAGAACCGTTGGCGTCCACCCAAGTGTTGCTCTTTTTTCGCCACTATTTCACCACCGAGCAGAAAGGAGAGCCATTGGCTAAGCGGAATCGCTTTGGACCTCCGCGAATCGGCATGAAGGAGGTGTATCTGGCGGCGAGCTCCGCGACAAGTGGGATGAGTGGAGGCGGAGTGGTGCTGGATCTGTGATGCCAATCCATGGCCATTCACCAAACTACTTGTGAGCTCGGGTAGTTCGCGGCAGCGGCTGGGCGCTCACTGCTCCAGCCGGACGGCGCCAAGCTGAAGTGCCACCACGAATCCTCCGGCTCGAGGCTTCTTTGGGCTCACTGCGAGGCGATTGGCGGCGGATTTCGCCGCCGCCCGCATCGCCCCCTCTGCGAAGGGGAGGCCGCTGGCAGTTTGGCGGCCAGGCCGGATATCATGAGGCTGCGCCTGAGGCCTCAATTTCAACTTCACAGTTACGGGCTTGGCGGGATCTTTGAAGAGCTGTTCAAGCATGATGCCAACCATCGAGTGGTTCGGGCTGCCGTGGGCGTCATCCCATTGTGCAACAACTCCGGTAGCGATCGCATCTGCATAATGATGCTAAGTGCGATTACGCGGGATAATCCCAACTTGGATGGAGCCGCCCGGCGGCGTCGTGCAGCAATTTTTGATGGCTTGGCGAGTAGTAGTCAGCCGCCGGCAAAAAGCTTCTCACCAGCGCCACCACAGCGAGATCGGTACGCCACTTCTTGGCGAAGCGGCGGCCGCGCCGCGGGCGGTTGGCTTCACTGGAGGAGGAGGCAGGGCGGCGGCAAGCCTTGCCGGCGAGAATTGCGGAGAGGTCGTTGGCGAGGAGGAGGCAGCGAGCGAGCCGCGGGAGGCGCCGCATGGCCAGCCGTCTTCGAGCAGCTTACGCGGCGGAGCCCCAGCGCAGCCTCAATTCCAACCAGAAAGCGCCTCCGTCGAGTTGGGGATCTGGCCGAGGCAGGCAGGCCCAGCAGCCGAGGTGCCGTGGGACCACGCTCCACCAGCAGCAAGTACCCGCTGCAGCCGGGAGGTCCCAGACTGCGCCCGGCAACCGTGAGGGGTCTTCCCAGGCCGCCACGCTGATCTGCCGCAGCCCCGACAAGCGTCCAAAGGGCCAACTCCTCCACCTCGCCCGCGAAAGGGTACCGGACTTGACCTCTGCGTTGAGCTCCGGCAAGGAGGATGAAGAGGAGGAGGAGTAAGGCTTTCTCCTCAGCAGCCTTATTTATCTTTTGATCTGTGTTGTTGCTCGTCTTGCATCTGATTTGCTTCTCTCTAAATCCCTGCTCTATTTCAGGACTACGGCGAGAGAGTGGCGAAGAGGGCCAAGGTCCCGTGGTTGTCGTCGAGGGCGATCCTGGCGTGATGGCGAAGACACGTCCGAAACCACCTTGACGGACCCGGTTCCTTCTCCTCGCGGCAGCCCCCAGCACAGCCCCCAGCGTAAGTGTTTGGTTCACTTCCGGTTGTGGTGCGCGCATGGGTGCTTCTTCTTTTGCTGACATCTTGATTGTTGATTTATTTGTGTAGGAGCAGAACAAGCCCACCAGGAGCAACCAGAGGCCGCCCGGAGAGTCTTTGTCGACCCGACTACACGTAAAGGCGATTCCCTGACGAAGAGCATTCCCGACAAGGGAGGGTCCCGGCAAGGCGGAACAGTGAGCCCCCAGTGGTGGAGCCCATGGTCACGGAGCCCAGCACAGGTAACCCTCCTTGTCGGGAATCTTCCCTTGGGATCTTCTGATCTTCTTTCTTCTTCTTTTGGATATTTGCTTGACTTTTCCTTCCTCTTCCTGTCCTCGGATCCCCCTCTTACAGACCCGATGGGCCCAGGCCACCCGGCGAGGAAGAGTCTGGTGGCGATCTTGAAGAGCCGCGCTGGCGAAAGAAAGGCGTGATGAACCCGCCCGGCAGAAAAGCCGCCAAGGCCTCTTGCTGCGACGAGGCTAGCGAGGATCTAGCGATCGTCTTGTGACCAGTGGGCCTTGGGAGGCGCAAAGCGCTATTTGCAGACCGCTGATCCCTCTGCCCTGATGCAGCCCGGGCTCCAAGGCCCAGCCAGACACTATACTTGAAGGCCCGGCGGGCGTGTACATCAAACTTCCTGGGCGTCGAGCTCAGGGGCACAGGTTGAAGGAGAGGAATTTGGTAGGAAGTACTACGCCTCTGCTGGGCTAGCATGATGGTTGGCCCGGCGGCGGCGTGGCAGTCTGAGGAGGAGCAAGCTACTCCGGAAGTTGGTGTCACTCTACCGCGCCCGACAAGCAAAGCAGGTCCGGAGCGCTTGTCAGTGGGCAGGAGTTGACATAGAGAAGCATGCGGAGGAGCTCAAGAGCCGCAACCAGGAGGCCCTCCGATCCATTGCGGAGGAGAGGTGTAGGATCGGAAGTATGTCTAGAGGGGGGGTGATTAGACTACTTGACAATTTAAAAAATATGCCTTTTGATTAGGACAAGTTTTAGCAAGTTCACAATGATGAGCAAGTCAAGTATCACCCTACACATGCAATTCTAGAGTAATGGCAGCGGAAAGTAAATTGCACATGTAGTAAATAAGAGGTGGAGAAGAGCAAACGCAATTTGGAGACACGGAGATTTTTCTCGTGGTTCCGATAGGTGGTGCTATCGTCAATCACGTTGATGGAGACTTCAACCCACGAGATAGCAGCTGCGAGAGTCCACGGAGGCTCCACCCACGAAGGGTCCCGAAGAAGCAACCTTGTCTATGCCATCATGGCCTCGTCCACGGAGGACTAGCCTTACTCGGGGTAGATCTTCACAAGTAAGCGATCTCCTTGCCCTTACAAACTTCTTGGTTCAACTCCACATCTTGTGGGAGGCTCCCAAGCGACACCTAACCAATCTAGGAGGCACCACCCTCCAAAAGGTAATAGATGGTGTTGGTGATGATGAACTCCTTGCTCTTGTGCTTCAAATGATAATCTCCCCAACACTCAACTCTCCTCCTGATTTGGCTGTGGTGGAAGAAAGGATTGAGTGGAAAGCAACTTGGGAAGGCTAGAAATCAAGTTTCATATGGTGGGAGTGGAGCAACTTGATCTCAACACAAGGGTAGGTAGTTTTCTTCTCAAGAAATGTAAGGTAGGAGTGGTAGTTCTTTCTGATGGCTCTCTCCACGAATGAAGAGGAGGTGGAGGGGTATTTATAGCCTCCACACAAAATCCAACCGTTACACACATTTGACCAATCTCGGTCAGACCGAAGTTGACAACTCGGTGAGACCGAAAGTTCAAATCTTGTGAACGTTGGGATTTTCGGTGGGACCGAAAATACAATCTCGGTTAGTCGATTCTTCCAAAGTCTAGGGTTTGCCATTCTCGGTGGGACCGACTTTCTCATCTCGGTGACACCGATTTGAGTACAGAAGGTTACAGAAGGTTGGCAACACTAGTTTCGGTATGACCGAGTTTGGAATCGGAAAATCCGAAATTTCTAGGGTTTGGGTATATGGCTGAGGTGGTTCATCTCGGTGTGAGTGAGTTTATGGAATCGGTGGGACCGAGATTACTTATGAGTATATGTTGGAATGAAAGATTGCGATAGTTTGAGAGATAAATCACTAAGCACTTTGAGCAACTAGATCATCATCATAACCTCATCCCCTTTTAATAGTATTGGCTTTCCTATGGACTCAATGTGATCTTGGATCACTAAACCAAAAATGGAGTCTTGAGCTTTTGCCAATGTTTTCCTTAGCATTTTGAGGGTCCACATCATCAGTCATTGCCATACCCATATCCTTGAACTTTACGAAATATTCTCAAGAAATAATTAGTTCAATGATATATATGTTGTTATTAATTACCAAAACCACCGGGGATTAGTTGCACTTTCAATCTCCCCTTTTGGTAATTGATGACAACATATAGATCAAACTTCGACAAATGATATAATCAATGAATAACATAAATAAGCTTTGAGAAGTATGTGATAAGCAAGAGCTCCCCTAAATTTGTGCATTATTTAAGATTTGCGTTTGAATGCAAATGCACAATCGATTAGGATCATGGGTCACTCTTCCATGTCACATACATCTTGGTGGGCGCACAAAATGATAAGAATGAATAGCATGCACCCAATCACCAAGACATGAGTAAATGATCATACAAGATATGAATAGAATATGATAAGCATTAAGCACACATTAAGCATAGTATGATCAAGCACTCATCAAAGATAGAAACAAGCGTAGTATCAAACACATGAAATGTCTCGAAGAACTCAAAAGTATCTCAAGGAAAACCCATAAGCGAAAGAGCAAAAACGAGCACTCTCTCTCGAAGTCCTATGATCTATACAATTTCTCCCCTTTGGCAACAAGTTACCAAAAAGTTCGAAAGGTATAGAGCTAAGCGTCACTAGGGACTCTGTGGCGGCTCTGTCTGCGTCGATGGAGTGGAGATAGCTGCATCTGCAAAAGCTTGGATTTGAAGTCTGTGGGGCTGGAGGGTGGACCTTGGGCTGGGCTGGGCCTGATGGAGCTGTAGGAGGTCTTGATCTTTGTAGCCACAGGGTCATCCTTTGGAATAGCGGCTGATCTGGGCTTTGTGGAGCCTTGCTGTGAGCTGCTCATAGTCATCTGGACTAGATCATCTTCCATCTCCTTCATGAGCTCTGCCTTCTCCCTCTTGGCTTCGTCGATGTCTGCCACAAGCTTGTTCACGGTGACCTGCACTTCAGTCAGCTTGACATCCAGAGCATGGAACTTGTCTTCAACTATCCTCTCAAGGCTCTCCTGAGACTGCACTATTGATAGTCTCAACTATCAGGTCCATCACCTTGTCTTCTTTTGCGAATGTGCGGGGCAAACCCACATGACCTCTTCTGGTCTGCTGCTGTCCTCTTGATAGTCTCAACTATCAGGTCCATCACCTTAAAAGGTGTCTTCTGATCTAGAATGTGCAGCATGTTGATAGAATAGCCTCTTATCATGCGATGGTCTCCTGACTTGGGCATCAAAGTATGCCTCGAGAATAGTGTTAGTGGTTGGAGAGACCTTTGAAGATGATACTGATCAAGCTTCCATATCTCAACATCCTTGGCTGGTACCTCATTGTACATGTTCCTCATAGACTCGTGATTCTTCTTGGGGATTCCATAAACATCAACATCATCATCTCTTGATCTTTGGAGCATTCGAAGTGCTGCCCACTCTTCAAGCTGTTGAAGAGAATCTACGGCCTTGATCATCCACACAATTACGCCATCTGGATAGAAATGTCTTGTGGCATAGAACGCATGATCATCTCATCATTCCAATCGGTCGACCGACCAACGAACTCTGCAACTCCACATGCGGTGAAGCTCTCATGCACATGTGGGAAATAGTCTCTGTGCTCTTCACTTTGTCGATGTATTTCCGATCAACGTATCTGGTGTCGGCAACAATTGGCTTCTTATCCATAAGCCTTTGTCTCATAGAAATCTTGTTGCTCTCGGTGTGGAACCTTGAGTCAACAGCTGTCCTTCTCCTGGTGGCATATGGATCAACTTGCCTCCATAGCACTGAGACCTTTGTCCTTCCTTTCCTTCATATTTTCAGCTCGAGGATGAGCATCATTATGAGTGGCGGTTTCATCTAGCTTTAGCAACACATGTGCCTCTTCTTGATTCGCGGTGGCACATTGTCCTTCTTCTTCTGAAGCGGGAATATTTCTTCTTGTTTTCTTTGGCTTGGCGGAGGTTTGGCTTGGGCTGCCTTTCTTTGGGCTGATGGCTTAGATTTGGTAGGTGCTCCTTACGATGGCATCTCCCATCAACTTGAAGCCACGAGGAGGCTGGGGTGCTTCCTCATCGAATCATCATCAGCTTCATCATGAACTAGCCTCTTCCTCTTGGAAGTTTTCTTTATCTTCTTTGGAGGTTTCTTCTTCCATGCTTAGCTTCTTTGCAGCTGTGGACTTCTTCACTTTCTTTGGTGCCTTTCTTGGTATGTTGCCCTTGATAGTCTTTGGCAACCACTTTCCTCTTAGGTTTGGAAGTAATCTCCTCCTCGCAACAAAGTCGAGTCCTCCTCATCGAATTTCTCTTCTTCACATGCCTGGTGGTGGCGGGTGGCAAACCACTTGGGGTGCTCCTCTCTCCATCATCTGGCTTGCTTGCTTGGGACTTGTATTTGCCTCTGGAATCTCAAGCTGGTGATTCAGACCTGTTACAGCTGTCACTTGCATCGGACATATTGACAACTTTGTGAATAGAATAGGTATAGGCGAGAATAGAAGAGTTATCACAAGCTGCGAGAGGATTTTGCAAAAGAATGAGTTCAAACTTTAGTTTTAGGTTTTCTGAGAATGCATTTGGTCGACCGAGTCTAAAATTCGGTGAATCCGAAGTGTCTAAAAGAACCATTCACACCACTTTCGGTTGGACGAAATGGGTTTTAGTCTAGCCGAGAACACTAGGGTTTCACTAAATCCTCATTTCGGTCTTACCGATTTGCACAACTTCGGTTGGACGAAAAGTCGGTGATCAATGGCGAAGGCCAAATCGGTCGATCGAGAATGTAGAATCGGTCACACCGAGATGTGTTCGTGAAACCTAACCCTAAAATTTTACTCAATTTTGTTCTAAGAACTAATCTGCTGGATAGGAAGATTTCAAACTTGGCAAGAAACTAGGCAAAACCTATCGTGCATTGAATCGGAGGTTGAAGCACGAGAGGATGAAACTCACCCAACTAGGTGGAGTTTCACTCTGGCTGTGGCGCGATGAGAATGACCGTTGGCGATGGAGACCAGCGGCGCCGCAGAGCTGACAGCGGAGGCGATCCGGAGACCACGGCGGCAGCTAAGGTTTGAGGCGGCGTTTGAAGGAATAATCAGCGCTTCCTCGGGTATATATACCCTTCGGTGTCGGTGGGACGAGTTGGAAAACTTCGGTGGGACGAGATGGTTAGCGCTGGCGATTACTCACTTGATCCGCGCGAAATTTAACTTCGGTTTCACGAGTGAAAACCTAGATCAATCAAGTGATTTGATGCATCGATTTGAGTATATTGGTTTGACCGAAAGTACTTAGAAGGTTTTGGAATTTAAGCTTTTGGCGGATCGGTGGCTCAGAGTGCTCCTCACTCGGTGCATCAGAAAAAGTCTTGTTCAAAGTTTGTGATATAAGCATGAATAGAGTTTGAGACAAGAAAGCATAGATAGCTAGGGAGGAACTTAGGCATTCTTGTCCATCCATTTGGTCAAAAAGAAAAATCCAAAGACCAAAGCAACAAATGGATGTCCTCGAATGGATAAAATCATGCATCAACATGCTCACACAATAAGATAGCAAATGAAATATGTGTCAAACATGCACAAA
Organism: Aegilops speltoides; assembly: GCA_021437245.1. Taxonomy (NCBI): domain Eukaryota; kingdom Viridiplantae; phylum Streptophyta; class Magnoliopsida; order Poales; family Poaceae; genus Aegilops; species Aegilops speltoides. Next base: position 28,448 of record JAHHZJ010003426.1, read on the forward strand.
CAAAACACTAGCAACTAGCACACAATTTGGCGATGACTAGGTCATCTATATATGAGTATATTGACTTAGGAGTCAAATGAGAACATTTGATCATAGGTCATACTCATCGTTTAAGCACAAGTGGGGTTACCACTTTTACATAAAAGCATTAATGTGTTCACATCATTTGAAGATGCTTTAGCTCAATTCTTAAAACAAAGCTCCCCTTGATGTGAGAACCCTTTTAAAGGGTCAAACTAACCTTGGGTTGTCGTTGAAGACTTCATGTAGATGTTGAAGATGTGGATGCTCAATGTTGATGAAGATCATCAAGAGTTGGGAGCAATCCTTTGGATTCGGGCACTTTCAATACCTACATGGGTTAGTCCCAAAGGAACAAACAAGGATATCCATGGACATAGATTGAAGTACACAATAGATGATGTCCATGAAAGCAATGATTACCTTGTCCCTTGACTTACCAACATGAGGGTTTGTGACTCCATGAACTAGTGCAAGATGTGGAAGTTGATTGCACAAGTTCTTGCCAAAATGAATGTGAGTGAAGTATGTTGGCGGAGTCACCCTCAAGAACTCTCTAGTTCTTCTTCTTGGGATCCACATCATCTTGATGGGAATCCTTGGGGTAGTAGTTGAGCTTGTCGAGTAGAACTTGAAGTTGCCTTGGGAACCCACTTGACCATGGCCTTGGGTGCTTCAATGAATGCATCAATCTCCTCTTGAAGCTTGTCCTTGCCTTTTAGCTTGTGGTCTTGTGGTGGAAGGTCATCTTGAGCTTGTTCCTCATTGGAAGAAGTAGGATCATACTTCTCCTTTTGAGAAACAAACTTTGGAGTGGGATATTGACCTTCTTCCCATTCAACACCTTGGCGTTGAACTTTCGCTCAAAACCAATTCCTTGATTCTTCGGTGTCTTCCTTGCTTGCGAACAATTTCCTCAAAGTTCTTGCTTCGGCAAGGCTCTTGTAGACACCTTTCTCTATAATCCCTTTCAATAGACTATTTTCTTGCTCAAGTGAAACTTGGCTTGAAACATTGTTAGTGGAATCAAGAGAACTACTAGAAGTAACAACATTGGATTTAGCATGATTATTGTTACTACTAGATGAAGAATTTTTCTTATGCTTGTCATGCTTAGTTTTAATAGGTGGCAAGAAATTAGACAAGAGAAGTCGTTTGGCAAGATATGAAGAACTCTTCTTTGAAGATCGTCATTGATAGCTTTTAGAAACTCATGTTCTTGCTCTAGATTGAGCTTCTCGAGCGTAGCTTCTCATGAGATCTTAGGAGCTCTCTATGATCTTCTTGAGTTGTTTCATGAGCTAACTTAAGAGTGTTTAGTTCTTTAGTTAGGCGCTCAATCTCCTTCATAGCATTGTCATTCGACTCTTCTCGACTATAAAGACTACTAGCATGTTCATCATTACTAAGCTCACTAGATTTGTCATGTAAGCTCATCTTCACCAAGCAAGTCATCTTCATCACTATCAAAGTCAATGAATTCAGGGTGTGATACCTTGGGGCCTTTTGCCATGAAGCATCTTCCAATTCCCTCATTTGGTGAATCAAACATGTCATAGGAGTTGGAGTTGGAGGACACGAGAGCAAGACCGGCAACACCTTCATCTTGTTGTATTGGAGTTGGAGTGATAGCTTCTTTGGAGTGATTGTCCGGTCGGGCGGAGACCCATTCCTCAACATGAGCTTGATGTTTTCTTCTTGTGTAGCTCCTTGATGACTTGTCTTTCCTTTCCGAATCCTTGCTTCTCCGAGAGGATCTTCGTTCATAACGATCATCTCTACTCCTTCTCTCTTTCGAGGTGACTCTTCTCTTGAGCTTCTTCTTCTTGGAATTCTTCTCTTCTCTTGTGGGGAGTCGAACACTCATTTGAGTAGTGTCGGGTCTTCCACAATGTATATGATTCGATCCACGACTAGAAGATCTCTTTTCATCATATGATCTAGACTTTGAGCTTCTTTCCTTGCTTCTACTCTTGTAGAATTTGTTGAAGTTCTTCACCATTAGACTTATCTCTTCATTGGAAACCAGCTTGTCACTTGAGGTTGTGGGAGCTTCAAGCTGTAGCTTTATAAGCACCACTTGACTTGTTGTGAAGCTCTTCCTTATCTTTAAGTGTCATCTCATGAGCAACAATTCTTCCAATGACTTGGTAGGCTTGAGATTCTTGTAGTTTGGCATCATTTGGATCAAAGTGCACACGGTGTCATACTTTCCATCAAAGCTCGAGAATCTTCTTGATGATGAATCGATCGGTCATTTCTTCGCTTCCTAAGCGGCGATCTCATTGGTGATGAGAGCAAGCCTAGAATACATTTCAGCGACTCCTTCACCTTCCTTCATCTTGAACTTGTCAAGTTGACCTTGAAGAACATCTAGCTTTGATTCCTTCACGGACTCGGTACCTTCGTGCATTTCGACCAAAGTATCCCAAATCTCTTTTGCATTCTCAAGATGGCTGATCTTGTTGAACTCCTCGGGACACAAAGCATTGAAGAGAATGTCACAAGCTTGAGCATTGTTCTATAACATCCATAACTCATCGGCTGTAACCCGCGATCCGGAACTTTTCCTTCCTCGAAGAACTCACCTTGCAAGCCAACACAAATAATGCCCCATCGGCGGGTTTATGTCAAGAATATGCATTTTCATTTTATGCTTCCAACTAGCAAAGTTTGAACCATCAAAGTAAGGACCTCTGCGAAAATTACCCTCACTAGGCGCCATACTCTCCTAGGTTGTGAAACCAAGCTTATGGAGTCAATGCAATGGAAACCAATCCAATGGAGACCAAAGCTCGATACCACTTGTAGGATCGGAAGTATGTCTAGAGGGGGTGATTAGACTACTTGACAATTTAAAAATATGCCTTTTGATTAGGACAAGTTTTAGCAAGTTCACAATGATGAGCAAGTCAAGTATCACCCTACATGCAATTCTAGAGTAATGGCAGCGGAAAGTAAATTGCACATGTAGTAAATAAGAGGTGGAGAAGAGCAAGCGCAATTTGGAACACGGAGATTTTCTCGTGGTTCCGATAGGTGGTGCTATCGTCAATCACGTTGATGGAGACTTCAACCCACGGAGGTAGCAGCTGCGAGAGTCCACGGAGGCTCCACCCACGAAGGGTCCACGAAGAAGCAACCTTGTCTATGCCATCATGGCCCTCGTCCACGGAGGACTAGCCTTACTCGGGGTAGATCTTCACAGTGGCGATCTCCTTGCCCTTACAAACTTCTTGGTTCAACTCCACATCTTGGCCGAGGCTCCCAAGCGACACCTAACCAATCTAGGAGGCACCACCCTCCAAAAGGTAATAGATGGTGTTGGTGATGATGAACTCCTTGCTCTTGTGCTTCAAATGATAATCTCCCCAACACTCAACTCTCCTCACTGATTTGGCTGTGGTGGAAGAAAGGATTGAGTGGAAAGCAACTTGGGAAGGCTAGAAATCAAGTTTCATATGGTGGGAGTGGAGCAACTTGATCTCAACACAAGGGTAGGTAGTTTTCTTCTCAGAAATGTAAGGTAGGAGTGGTAGTTCTTTCTGATGGCTCTCTCCACGAATGAAGAGGAGGTGGAGGGGTATTTATAGCCTCCACACAAAATCCAACCGTTACACACATTTGACCAATCTCGGTCAGACCGAAGTTGACAACTCGGTGAGACCGAAAGTTCAAATCTTGTGAACGTTGGGATTTTCAGTGGGACGAAAATACAATCTCGGTTAGTCCGATTCTTCCAAAGTCTAGGGTTTGCCATTCTCGGTGGGACCGACTTTCTCATCTCGGTGACACCGATTTGAGTACAGAAGGTTACAGAAGGTTGGCAACACTAGTTTCGGTATGACCGAGTTTGGAATCGGAAAATCCGAGATTTCTAGGGTTTGGGTATATGGTGAGGTGGTTCATCTCGGTGTGGTGAGTTTATGGAATCGGTGGGACCGAGATTACTTATGAGTATATGTTGGAATGAAAGATTGCTGATAGTTTGAGAGATAAATCACTAAGCACTTTGAGCAACGGATCATCATCATAACCTCATCCCTTTTAATAGTATTGGCTTTCCTATGGACTCAATGTGATCTTGGATCACTAAACCAAAAATGGAGTCTTGAGCTTTTGCCAATGTTTTCCTTAGCATTTTGAGGGTCCACATCATCGGTCATTGCCATACCCATATCCTTGAACTTTCTGAAATATTCTCAAGAAATAATTAGTTCAATGATATATATGTTGTTATTAATTACCAAAACCACCGGGGATTAGTTGCACTTTCAGAGGCGCCAACTTGACTAGGCAAAGAAAGGCGTTTATCTGGAAAAGGGTGAGGCCGAGGAAGCAGCGAGGCTCGCCCGGCAAGGAGATGTCAGTGGGAAGGTGGCTAGCGCGAAGAAGGTGAACTGGACAGCCACGAGGAGCTCGATGCGCAGGAAGCAGTCCTTGGCGGGGGCGCTCAAGGAGGCAAAGGGCTGCACTGGCCATGACATAAGGCATCCAGAAGGAGTTAGAGGAGAAAGTGGCGCGGCATTTGGAGGCGGATATGGGAAAAAGAAGAATGAAGAGCTTGCCACACTCCAGTAGCGAGCAGCGAAGAAGGATGCACTTGCCCTTGGCGATCTGCAAGTTCAACTCGTGAGAAGGCCAAGGAGCTGACGCGCCGCCAAGGACTCAAGCGCTGTCTGGAGATGAAGCTAGCCACCTTAATGGAGGAACCTTTGGGCCCGCCAAGGCGAGGATGACTTGAAGAAGGAGCTCAAGGGCGGCGAGGAGCTGTTGGCGAGGCGCCCGAGACTGGAGAACACCTTGAGGCTACTGGTGGAGCTCACGGACGGAGAGGCCTCATCAACATTCTTTGCATCCATCGGCGAGGGAGTGGCGGCTGGACTTGGCGGGCTTTGGGTCTTGCTCAAGCGAGAACCTCCGGCCCAGCGCCAAGCACTCTTTTCTTCAAGGGTGTGGTGGCGGCTCTCCGGCAGCTCGGAAAGGATCCCGAAAAAGCTGGCCCGGCAGTCGCGTGCAATCTGCCCGGTCTTGGAGAAAGTCTTGGTGAAGATACTCTTCCGCAACCCAGGGCCTCGACCTCTCCAGCGTCCTCAAGAAGGCTCTTTGGCGGGTGCTGATCTTGAAGAGCTCAAAGCCATTGTCGGACCCATTGTGGACTAGGTCAATGAAGTCGGGGAGGATCGGCGCCGGCGTGGATTAGGCCACCCTTCTTCTCCTTTTTTCTTGCGCTGCTAGATATGTCATAGGAACAATCCATTAGGCGCGGCAAGTTATTTATTAATAATATAACTTTATTCAGAGTGCTTTATGCGCTATGTTACTTCCTTTGTTCGGTTCCATCCTTGTATGTTTTTACCCTATGCTTTTAGGGAACTTGCGGCATAAACACACTTGCCGTGGCCGCTAGTCTGAACATCGACAGCCCTCTTGGCGGTGTTGCCTCCGACAGAAACCTTGTCGGGGCTAGTCGCGACACACTTTCATTGTTGAGCGGACTCGAAACAAAGTAAAGGCATAACTTAACCACAGTCGGTTCCTCCGCGCTGAGGTTTTCCATACAAGGCATGGTCGTTCAAGAATATAACTTAAAATTTAAAAGCGGTGTGCTCAAACTTTGCAACTTAGCTTTTACATCTTACGTATCGGCAAGGCTATGCCTCTCTGAGCGGCCTTGGTCCACATGTTTATCCTCTCCTCCCCGGTGAACTTGTGGGCGGAGGAATCTTCTTTGAGCAAAAGAAAGAAAGAAAATAAAGTTATGGAGCCTTAAGGCTCGTTATTGCTACCGGGGAGCAAGTTACGCACAAAGTGTCGGTGTATACATGCTAAAAAAGAAAAAAGGCATGTAATTTGACAATATGTCTTGAACATCGATCTTTATTTATGCAGGATTTGCTTGGCTTTGTACAAAGGTTACATGCAACAATGGCAAGGCTTGTACAAAAGGTGGTTCTTGGGACAGCATGTTAAAACATGCATATATAGGTAAAACTTGCGAAGATGCTCTATGTTCGGGGAGTTGCTCACGGAATGCCATCTTGGTCTCAAAGCGAGACAGCGCTTGGCCTAGTGACTTCGCCTTACCCGATAAGGGCCTTCCCGCCGGCGTCAACTTGTTGGAATTCTTGGCGGATTGAACCGCCGAAGAACAAGATCGCCTTCCTCGAAGCTTGGCATTACCTTTGCGGCTATGGTAGCGGCGCAAAGCTTCTTTGTAACGAGCAGCTCGCCTGACAGACCTAAAAGGCGATCCCCCTCGAGGAGTAGCGCGTCATCTTGCGCAGCTGCTCTTGCTCAAACTCATCATAGCGAGCACTCGAGGCGATCGTATCTGAGTTCCGTGGGAGAACTGCCTGCTGCTCCGTGAACAAGAGCAAAAATTGTACGGCGATGGCTCGATTTGGTGTCGTCTGATCGACCAAAGAATCATCGGCAGACTCTTGATCCAATTTCTTCCGCACTTATGCGATCAGCCGAGAGTTCGGTCTTGAGCCCAGCGCAGCGCCAGCGTTCGCCCTCTCCGCTTGACCGTTGCTTCTCGGATGAAGCAAGCGAAGCGAAGCGAGATCTTAGCGCCAAGATCTTGGGCGTGTGCATGAAGGTGCGGCTCGTGAATTGTGTGCCATTATCGGTGATGATCCTATTAGGGACTCGAAAGCAGCAAACAATTGACTGAAGAACTTATTGCTTGTTGTCTTTGTCACCTTCTTCCTTGCTTCCACCTCCGGCCGCCGTGAACTTATCGATTGCCACGTACAAGAACTGAAGCCCCGACAGCTCGGGGAAAGGGGCGAGGATGTCGAACCCCAGACCAAAAATGACCGGGATAAAGGGATTGTTTGGAGAGCTTGAGCTGGTTGATGAATCTGTTTGGAGTGTAATTGCACGCTTCACACTTGGTTACTTGTGCGGTTGCATCTGGAGGCTGTCGGCCAAAAGAAACCTTCTTAGGAAAGCTTTGCGGCAAGTGCTCTTCTTGCCAATGTGGTGACCACATGTGCCTCCATGTATCTCCGCCAACAGCTCTGTCCTTCTTCAGGAGATGCACTTCAATTTCACTCCGTCGAATCTCATACATGCAGTATGTCATCGATAAACTGGTACATACTTGATTGCAGGGCTACTTTCTCTGCTTCTTCTTGCTCTTGAGAATCTCTGCTGTTTGAAGGAAATGGACTATCTGCTGTGCCCATGCCGGAGCTTGTGGCTCGACAACAAGGACTAAAGGCGCAAATCTTGCTGCGGGAACATCCGCTTCTCGGCAGAATGCAGGACCCTGCGGGCGTGATGCTCCCGGCAAGCGTGTCGGACACAACTTGCCGGGGCGTGCAGCTCGCGAAACAAACCCTAGGGCTTGTCGGAGCGAGACTGCTCCTCGGCACTTTACGTGTTGATCTGGGGACCTTCTTGGCGGCTTGGGAAGCTCTGCCGGAAAGTAGTTGCCAGTAACCAACTTTCTCTTCTTGCTCTGTCCAGATGATGGTGTTACAGATGGCTGAGTCAGCTTGAGCACAAAAATTCCTGGTTCCATAGGTAACTTGAGTGCGACGCACTTTGACAGGCCGTCTGCAATGTAGATTCGAGCTCTCGGAACATGTTCCATCTGCGAGCCGTCAAAATGCTCCTCCAGCTTCCTCACTTCATCAATGTAGGCTTCCATCAGCGGACTCTGATAATCTTTATTAACTTGGCGGACGACAAGCTGTGAGTCACCCCTGACAATAAGCTTCTTGATCCCAAGTTCTGCCACGATCCTGAGTCCGGCAAGCAAGCCTTCATACTCTGCCATATTGTTTGTTGCTTGCTCCTTGGGAAAGTGCATTTTTATCACGTCCTTGAGGTGCTCTCCGGTGGGTGCGACAAGCAACACACCCACACCAGCGCCTTGCAGCGAGAAGGCACCATCAAAGTACATGATCGACTCCTTGCTCGCTTCCTTGACGGGGATGCTCTTCTCCGGAGTTTCTTCATCAAGTGTTGGCGTCCACTCCGCTATGAATTCTGCCAATGCTCGGCTTTGAATAGTTGAAGTACTTTCAAACTTAAGGCCAAAGCTTAGCGATTCGGTGCCACTCGACAATCCTGCCCGTTATACGGATTTTGCAATATCCTCTTCAATGGAAGCGGTGACAAGCTGTGATCTCATGTGCTTGAAAATAATGGCGCGACTTCCTCGAGGCCATGAGAAGGCGGCAACTTTGCACTCGAGTATCTTGATCTAGCCCCTATAGAAATGACAAAATAAAGTGGTATTTGCACCATCTTCTTGTTTCTCTTAAACATTTGCTGAGATCCATCTTTGCGGGACGAGGGCTTGTCGGGAAGCCCCCTTGTCATTTGGATTAAGCTTGCGCGGTTGCTGCTCATCATCGCCTCCTCTCCGCTACTAACGCAGCACTAACCACTTGATTGGTTCTGCTAGATCTGACAACAACTTCTCTTGTGGCTTAGGTGCGACAAATCTTGAAGTGGAGGATAGGTATCTCTTCAAGTCTGCATGGCGCAACCTCCGCTTCGGAGTCCATTTCATTGGACCTGCACAATGTGGTTCTAAGTCGGCGGTAGAGTGGAGGGTAGGTATGGAGAGGCAAGGTCCTAGCTATGGAGAGGTTGTGAACACAAGCGATGTCTGAGTTCGAGCCCTTCTCGGAGAGTAAAAAGCCCTCGTCTCGGGCCGGAGGCGGTCGAGTGGATTATCGGTGTAGGTATTACAAGAGTCGAACCCCTCTATACGTGGAGGGGTGGCTTATATAAGTCTTGCGAGGACCCCAGCCAGCCCACATAATGGAGAGGTTAAAGTACATTAAGCACAGGGGCGTTACAGTGCGCCCTCATAAAATGCCTTAACTATCATTAAGTCTATTCAATTACAGGCCGTTGCGTTGCGGGTGCCTTGACCTTCGATGGTCGAGTGTATCTTCATGGTGAGTGAGTCTCCATGGTGAGTCCTTCTAGTCGGTCAGTGGGTGCCCGTATGGAGTCATTTGGAAGGTGATTTCTTCTAAGGGTACCCTTGGGTAGGGCGTTTAGGTCGGGGCCTATGACCCTACCCTAGGTACATGAATCCATCATTAGCCCACTGAATGGGTGAGGCTTGAATGAGGAAGGAGTTGATCTGTTCGATTGAACTTTGACATCTTTGGATATCGTCGTCTTGGTCGAAGATTTTCTTCGTTGATAACGAGCAACTTTTCTTGATCGACTCGATCCATTACGGTTCTTTCGTGAGTGACCTTTTATACTTATTTGGCCCCTAGCGACGGATCCGCGAAATCTCGCCCCAGGCGAACCGATCTGCCCGTTCGCGGATTCGCGGGATCTGAAATTGGGGCGTCTTGCCAGAGCGGACCTTGGCGCTTCGGATGGGGCCAGGACATGGGCGCCTCGATTTCCGCGCCGCTTTTTCGCCATGTATCGTGTCAATGCAAGCTGTTTGGGATATGATTGGATCGTCCAAGGTCCACTGTCATCCACTTTCGGAAGGATGCTATAATCACGATTCGCGAGGCTTCGCCTGATACCTCGTTCTTCCTCCTTTGCTTTCTTCGCCTCATGCCGCGCAAATCTTGTCGCTCCATAACTCTCTCTCGCGCGCCGCCCGTGACCATGGGCAAGAGAAAAGCTTGGCGGCTGGAAGGGCGTGGAGAAAAGCGTCGGCGGCGGAGAAAGCGTCGGCGGTGAGAAAGCGAAGGGAGATCCACCGGCCGTGATGGGTCTTCGTCGAGATCCCGCTTGCCAAAGGCTGGGTCGGGAGATTGGATCGATCGACCATCGAGGAGAAGGATCTCCTCGACATGGCCGACAGCAGGCTGATCCCCACGGCGCCGCAAGGCTTCACGGCAAAAGAGTGGCAGCCTCGGCGGGAGGAGGTGAGTGTGTGCTCCTGGCCACCCATGTTGATCGAGGATTTTCCTGCGCCGAGTGTTTTCTTTCGTGGCTTTTGAACTTCTTTGGAGCCCAGCTCCACCATTTTACTCAAACTCCATCAGCGTATCTTGCTGCATTTGTATCTATGTGAAAACTTCACAGGCTGTCGACGCCTTTGGGGGCTGTTCAAGCACATCTTCACATGTCGTTCTCGGTGAAGAAAGCGATCGAGGAGATGAAAAACCCAAGTAGTCAGATGTGCGGGGCCTAGGAATCAAGTGAGGAATAAGAGCACCTTCCCGGCTATGTCTTTTCGAGTTGGTCGGGGCTGGCGATCGACCTGGTTTCTTGCGAGAATGAGCTGATGTCGGGTCGGTCAGTGGACTCCTCCATTACGCCATGAGCGAGTGAACAAACCCTCTTCCACGAAGGTGGTTCGGAGGAGAGCTGATGTGAAGATGTTGATGTACCGCGTGGTGCAGTTGGTTGGAGACGGCGTGGTGGCATGGACCTTGGAGTTTTCGCCGGAATGAATCCAGCCCCTTCAGTTTTGGAGCCTTGCATGTGGTTGTACTACGGGCTGAAGGCGAGACTCGAGTCCACCGGAAGCGGTCGGCAGCGCCATAGTGGAAAGGTGGATGGCGCGATCACTGGAAACAAGGACAATCCTCGTGGATCGGAGGATTTCTCCACTTTCGACCATCTGGCGTTCGGATAAGGTACATTTACTCGTCTTCATGTTGTATATACATTGAATGTGTTTTGTATGTCACGCAATTTGGTCGATTGAACTCTGTCTTGATGTTTTCGAGGCCCTTACGAGCTGTACTCAATGCCCAATGGCTCGGGCTCAAGCGGGGAGGAGAAGCTAAGCGGGGGTGAGAGCCGGGAAGAGTGGGATTCGAGGCAGCTGCTGAGGATGGCGATGATGGCGGCAGCGATGATGAGGATGAAGAAGAGGAGGAAGAGGAGGAAGTTGTACCACCGCTTTCGGAAAGCGGTCGAAACTTGTTCCACGACCCTTGTTGAGCAGCAGTAAGGGAGTTCGCGACTGCCTCGCGGTCGACCAAGCATCCCTCGGACCGCTTCTCCGGTGCCGACTGAGAAGGCGCCGAAGCAATCGAAGGTAGCTCCGTCGAGGCCAACCAAGCCTCTGCCAAAAATGAAGGTGTCCATCCCCACCATATCAGGGTAACCATACCACTTAAGTCTTCCTGTTCTATACAAGTTTTGTCTCTGGTTGATACTTGAATCGGTCGACTGATTCTTTGGAACTTCAGTGCTGCGACTTCCGAAACCTCAGGCAAGGCCGAGGACCATGAGATGGAGGACGCGGCGACCTCAAATCTTGGTATTGTATCCTTAATTATGTTCTTAGTCGACTGACTCGTAGTTTCTAACTTTGATTCTTTTCTGAAGCTCCAACCAATGACATTATCACCCTTCGATGGCGATGATGAGGATGAGGAACCATTGAGGTATAGGAGGAGAAGGAAGGCGTCTCTTGGCAAAAGCAGCCCAAGATGTGGCGGCGCGAGGCTGCATTGCGATAGGGGAGGCCAGCACTCGACATACCATGTCGCCAGCGGTGCCGTTGGCGAGTGCTCGACCCACCGTCAGTCTTTGGGCAGCCTTTGCTCTTCGCCATGCACCCGTCGGAGGACCAAGCTAGTGCTGCTAAGGAAGCGTCATGGCGGGATCATGATGGAAGCGGTGAAGATCGTCCGGGATCGAGCCAAGCAGCTTACGGCGCCAGCTCCGCCCTTCAAAAGCAGCGTTCAGGTCGATCGACCCTTTGTCGAGGAGCGGGGCGGAGGCCCGCCCGCCCGCTTGAGCACCTATGGGGCGGGGCCCCTCGTGAGTCTTGATGCGAGGCGGAGGAAGCCTGAAGGCGGTCGGCGATGCGTGCAGGCGGAGTTTTACCCAGCAGACGCGATGGGCCGCGTAAACCCTCTGCTGCTTTGTGTTTGTATTGGGCTCGGGAGCTTGAAGAGCTACGATGAGTGGCTACCGGCCGAGAGTTGCAAATGAGCGAACGAACCCGACCCCCCTACGTTGTGCATGGGCCTCCTTTTATAGTGCCAAAGGGGTCCCAACAGGTGTCAGCGTGGGAGAAAGGGTAAAAATGTAAAGAGGTGGTAGTTGGAGCAGTGCGGGAGAACGGTGCGACTACGATTAGCGAGCAGTGGTTTCTACCTACTTTGTGATGGGGGACAAAGGCATTTAATGCCCGTCGCCGTCGACCCCAAAGCTCCAGCCCTTGCGTCTCCGTCTGCCCGCAGCGATGGATCCACCACCGTGGAGTGCCACCGCACCCCGGGCTGCCTGACCACCGCCCGCAGCGTCTCTGGAGAGGCTCAAGGCGGCGGCGTGGGCGGATGGCTGGAGTCGGGCACCTGGCGCAGCTCTCCCAGCAAGTACCTTGCGGGGTCTTGATCTTCGGGCCGGGAGTTTAGCCGGGCTTTGTAACTACGCTCCCGGGCCCTCGCCGGGGCGTATAAGCGCCGGCGTGTCTTCTCGATGTATTCTTCTAGTCTCCCGGCGAGCTCCTCTCGCCCGGGGCCTTGCGTGAGTGATGTAATCTTGAGCACAGGCGGCCTTCCGGCAAGCTCCTCTTGCCGGGTCTTGATCTTCTGTCTTGTATACTTTGTTCTTGAATGGCTTGATATGGGCGGGAAGGCTCGGCGAGCATGTGGCAGATCCGGCCAGCGGGGGCTGCTGTTGCCCGTGCACAAGTTGGGGTCTGAGGTACCCCTACCTTGGCTACACCGGCAGGGCCCCGGGCTGGGCCACCTGCAGTGCCCGGCTGTTGGGCCAGGCCCAAAAGCGATCTGCAGGCACCACGAGGCCTGGCGTGCAGAATCCACTCTGCGCTGCTGCCTCCCCTCCGTGCTTGACAGCGTCGATTCGGCGTCGTGGGAGATGTGGGAGGTGCATGCGGTCTTTATAGCATCCACCCGTGATCGTGGTGCAGGCGAGTCGCTTCACTGTCGCCCAGCTCCGCACCGCCACGGCCCTCATGCACGAGGGTGCGTGGGCGTGGGAAGAGAACCCGGCAGGCGGCGGAGGCGAGTCGGCCCGCTCCTCGGCCTCCTCGCTTCCCGATTAGTCGGCGGGGCGGTTGAGCCCCCACCTCGCCCCTTTAAATGGGGGCGGAAGGGGCACAATGGCGCACTCATCCTCTTCTCTCTTCGTCTTCATCTTGTTCTTCTTCTTACATTCTTCTTCTCGCCATGGAAGGAGGAATCCCGGTTCTTCGGCGGTGGCAGCGGGGTTGCCTCCGGCAGCGCACCTCTCCCTATCCCGCTCCCGTGGCGTGAGCCGGCCAGAGAGGAGAGGAGGGCGTGGCAGAGGACGAGGCGAGGCGTGCTTGGCGGTCGAGAAGGCGGTCGTGGCGATCGCCTCCCCGTCTCCCAACGTCTCATCCACGGCCGCGGTCCCTGCCTGGAGATGACCCACAGGAGTTCTTCATCAAGCCGCCGGCGCCTCGCCGCCGCCTCCGGCTGCGGCTCCGTTCGCGGATCGCGATGGGACGGATCCGCCCGATGTGATGGAGTTGCGCGCCGAGGCTGCGGGATCAGCGGCACTTTCGAGTGAGTGTCGTGTCCCAGCCCAGCGTGGCGTTCTTCGACGAGGTGGAAGGCGTTCGCCGGATCCACGGCTTGGCGGGGGTTTACCCTCCATTTCAAGTTAATGGAGGCGACCTTCTCGCCGTCAAGGTCTTGAGGACTACGGGACCCGGGTGAGATCTGTGTGGACAGCTCCTCCGATGGCGAAGGTCCCTCCTCGGCGAGTGGCGAGGAGGGCGGCAGCGGCGGCGAGGATGGCGGGTCGACTAGGCGTCGGACACCGCTGCCTCGCGCGCCACGGCGACCCGTAATCCGGGTCGCCGGCCTTCGAAACTCCGGGGCCGTCTCCTTGGGCGGTGGCGTGGGAGGCTGCGGAAGAGGAAGAGGGGATGGCGGCAAGGCCGTCATGTCGAATCTGAGGCGAGCCCTTGACAGGCATCTTGACGTCCGCCACCCGTCTTCAAGCTCTGCCTCCGGCGCCTCCGTCTCCGCCAAGCTCTGGCGGCCCAGGGAAGTTCTCTTGGTGTCTTCGGCGCCCGTAGCTCTCCGAGGATCGTTCCCCATGCCCGTCACCTGCGCAGCTCTGAGAACACGCCACCGAAGGCGCGTGGCGCTCCCGCCACGCTCTCCTAGGCGCTCCTTCGCCCTCCCGGCAAGCTTCTCTTGCGGGGCTCCTGACCTACCTCTGAACTCTGAGCAGGAGAAGCAGGAGAGGATCCTGGGCACCTTATCTTTTTAACTTGTAAGCCCTCGGGCCTTAGTTGCATTTAAAACTTGTAATCCTCTCTATCATGTTTTTCATCCTCTATGGACTTGTATTAAACTAGGATGTTTTTAATGAAAAGAGAGAATGCTTGCGGACTGAGTGTTTTACTTGATTTAGTGTCTTGTATGTTCCCTCGCTCCCGGGGAGCTTGCGGGCGAACTCGCTTGCCGGCCTTGGGACAGCCAGCTGGCGGTGTTGCTTCGGCAAGCAACCTTGTCGGGCCGATTCACGGCGCTTATCTTCTGGCGGGCTCGAAAGCAAGATAAAGTGCAGCAGCACACTTGTGTTTGTTAGCGGACTCGGAAACAAAACAAATGCATAAGCCCGGACCACGACTTGGCTCCTCAGCGTATGGGTCTTTACAAGACACGCTCGTTGGAAAACGCAGCCCGCTTTCCCGGTCCATGAGAGGATGCATGGCGAGGATGAAAAACTTATCGATATCGCAGCCCCGGCAGCGCCCGGTTTGCGGAGAGCGAATCTTAGCTTTCGCAGCCCAGCGGCAGCTGGTTCGCGAGAGCGAATCTTGGCGCTTAGCCCGGCGGCTGGCTCGCCAAAATCCAGAATCTGGTGTGCTCTTACGGTTTCTTCTTGTTGCTGCAATTCCAGCCATGAAAACAGCTGAGATAGATCTTGTAACTACTGCGTATATGTACATAAATCGACTTTGCAATCGATGCCGTGCCTTGCCCTTCGTATGTTTGTACTACGCTTCGGGGAGCTTGCGGTCGCGAACACGCTTGCTGAGTCTTGAACATCAGCAGCCCGCTGGCTGGTGTTGTTTCGACAAGCAACCTGCGAGACCAGCTTTGCAGGCGCTTGTGTTTGCGGCGGACTCAAAAACAAGGCAAAGGCGCAGCTGAACCCACGACTTAGCTCCTCTCGCTCAAGTCTCTCATCGAAGGACATAATACGGCAAAGGCTTGCCGCGTTACACCCTCTACTTCGCCCTTTGTGCGCTTTACCCTCGCCTCTAGGGAACTTGCGGTGCTTAACACACTTGCTGAGTCACGGAACATCAGCAGCCAGCTGGCTGGTGTGCTTCGACAAGCAACCTTGCCGTGTCGGTCGCGGCGCACTTAACCTTCTTTGAGCAGACTCGAAAAGCGAAGCGAGGCCGCGAAGCTTGCCGCGCTCACTCTTAACTTCGTTGAGTGTGCTCGAAGCAAGATAAGGGTGCGGCTATTCACGGGCGAGCTCCTCCGCGCACAGGTTTTGCGTACAAAGGCGAGCATACGAGGATATAACATAAAAAGCATGGAGCTAAGAGTGCTCTGCACAAAACTCGAACAACTTAGCTTTTTCTTTTCTTGTTTCCTCGTATTTGCGGCGGAGCTCGATGGCGCGTCCACAGCGGCGGCGCAGCCTCCGGAGAGGAGTGCGTTTGCGGAGCGAGCACGAGCTGTCTCGCCCGGGCTTAGGCGCTCAGAGGCGGCGCTTGTCGGAGTGTGCACGAGCCGTCCTCGCCCGGACTTGGGCTCGATAAGCGCGTCCTCGGCGACAGCGTAAGCGCTCGGGGATCGCTTGCGGGGCGGAGGGGCGAGGCGGCGAGGCGCGAGGCAGGATATGCTCCGGACTCCGAATAGCGATAGGAAGCGAGATCCGCCCGGCACTTCGCTTTGCTCATGCATGGACAGCGGTCGGAGCATCGCGAGCCTCCGGCATGTTTTGCTCAGCGGCGGATACCACCTCCGTGGTATGGCGCTGCTGGGTTGTCGTCTTGAATGGGCCATAGCAGCGTCCACGGAGAAGGCGCGATCATCGCCATACTGTCCACAGATCTCGTGGCGCCCGCGAGTACCCTGCCCGGTGTCCACCCTTCGTGGCGTCTCCTCCGCCCACCGTTGGTTCGGTGGCGGCGGGTGAAACATGAGCAGGTCTGCGACCCTCGAGGCCCTCGTCTTGAGGCCATAGCGCGTTGTCGATAGAGTTCTTGATAAGCGGAGAGGTTGATGAAAAAACGGCGCCAGCGAAACGCGGATCAGGTCCGCACAACCTCGGCGCCCCTACTGGCGCCAAAGATGTCGGGGCGGGGCGGAGAGGCCCGCCGCCCCGCGAGCACCTATGGGGCGGGGCCGCCGTGAGTCGCGGTATGAGGCGGAGGAGGCCTGAAGAAGCGGTCGGCGATGCAGCGGGCGGGTTTTACCCAGCCGGGCGCGATGGGCCGCGTAAACCCTCTGCTGCTTTGTGTTTGTATTGGGCTCGGGGCTTGAAGAGCTATAGTAGTGGCTACCAGGCGAGAGTTGCAAATGAGCTGAACGAACCGAACCCCCCTCGTTGTGCATGGGCCTCCTTTTATAGTGCCAAAGGGTCTGCAGGTGTCAGCGTAGGAGAAAGGGTAAAAATGTAAAAGAGGTGGTAGTTGGAGCAGTCACGAGGAGCAGTGCAGACTCACGATTGCTTGAGCGATGGTTTCTACCTACTTTGTGATGGGGACAAAGGCATTTAATGCCCGTCGCCGTCGACCCCAAAAGCTCCGCCCTTGCGTCTCCATACGCCCGCGGCGATGGATCCACCACCGTGGAGTGCCACCGCACCCCAGGCTGCACAGCCACCGCCCGCAGCGTCTCTGGAAGGCTCAAAGGCGTGGGCGGATGGCTGGAGTGCGGGCACCTGGCGCAGCTCTCCCGGCAAGTACCTTGCGGGGTCTTAATCTTGCGGGCAGGGAGTTTGTCGGGCTTTGTAACTACCGCTCCCGGGCCCTCGCCGGCAGCGTATAGCGCGGCGTGTCTTCTCTGATGTATTCTTCTAGTCTCCCGGCGAGCTCCTCTGCGCGGAGACCGCGTGAGTGATGTAATCTTGAGCACAGAGCGGCCTTCGGCAAGCTCCTCTTGCCGGGTCTTGATCTTCTATCTTGTATACTTTGTTCTTGAATGGCTTGATATGGGCGGGAAGGCTCGGCGAGCATGTGGCAGATCCGGCCAGCGAGGGGCTGCTGGCTGCCCGTGCACAAGTTGAAGTCTTGAGGTACCCTACCTTAATCTGCAAACAACCACGCATGTTACTGTTAGGATATGCTATCAAAGCGTTCTTTACGGAATTCATAGCAGGTCACCCCTTGGGTGTGTTGATAAAAACTCCGTGTTAGCGAGACACGTGAGTGCACCCATTGGAGTGTAATCCCCAAGGCTAAGGTCATTGCTTTGGCGATTGGCCTTAAACTTATAAATAAATATTGATCATCACTCGATTAAAAGCGAATGGGTTTACGAAACGGAGAGGGCCGCGCAGTGCACCCAGGTGTAGTCCCAGGCTGTGGTCATTGGCTGGCGATTGATTACAGTCTGAAGAAACTTTGGTCGGCTGAGTGACTTTTTTTCTTTTGGTGGACTCTGTCTTGAATAGGACCCGGTGGGGCCGCTGAGTGCACCCAGGTGTAATCCCGAGACTACGGTCGAATGCTTGTATTCGTTGTGGTCTTAAAGCGTATGATTGTTCTCTATTCACTCAGTGAATCATCTTTGACATTTTGTCCATTGATTCTTCGTAGAAATCCTGTGATCTTCTTGGCGCTATCTTGGCTGGGCGAAGCATATTCAGCTCGAGTTGGACTTGAAGCTAGTGCGGGAGAATCAGCGAAAGCGAAGGAGAGACCAAAGGTATGTTTGGTGAGACTTGATGACTCTTTTCTCCCTTCATTTGTTTCAAACCTAACTTTGTTGTAATTCTGAGCAAGGTGAAGAGAGGCCCGGAGGAAGAAGGAGCTTGAGCTATGCGAGAAGATCAAGCTTGCCGGCGAAAAGTTAGCCTCGGTCCTGGCTCGAGCAGGACAGACACCAATCTGAAGGCTGCTCTGGCCATTGCCACCAAGGATGTTGACCGGTGGTGACAAGACCACTGGTGAGAAGATCGTCAGGTTGGTAGGGAAGAAGAATGACTGGAAGGTTTCTGGGTGGTCTTGCTAAGAAATTGTTCCTTATGCTCGAAGGTAGTCTTTTACACTCGACCAATTCTTCCAGCTGTGATGTTCCCATTCGACCATTGTCTCGACTCGGGGTTTTGTCTTTGCGAGAATTACAGCCATAACTTTGAAGAAGAAACCAGCCGGTTGGGCGAGACCTTGACCTGTCAATTCTCCGGTGAATGATGAAGTTGCCATGAATATCTTCATTGGAGTCTGTGTTGCGCTGTCGTGGACTACCTCGCAAGGTTGAAGGTTGCCACGTCCGCATCGACTTCGGCAGCTCTGGCGAGGCGACACTCCAAAATGACCTCGAGTCGTTGATGGCTCGATTGAGCGCCCGTCCTGACCGAGTGCAGGAGTGGAAGAAGTCCTCGGCTCGGTGTGGCGCGAGATGTCAGCCACATGCTGGCGAGTCCACGCAAGGATGCGAGAAGATAAGTGGCGGCTCTCCGAGTGGCCAACACCAAAACACGACTTGGTCCTTCATGGAAACTTTCGCCGCTGCTGCTACGGATCGCGGATGGGATCGACCTCGGCGAGTTCGTTGCTCCTTCGAGCCCTCCGGGAGGGTAAAAAACTTTCTTTGAGTCTTACACTTTAAATTTGCCTCGGTATGCGAGTGGAATTATAACCGATAAAACCTTAACAGGCTTAGTGCTGAGCACTCTCGGTTCCTTTAGGTATCGACCTAAACTTGGATTGGATGTTTGGATATGATTGCTTTTGGCTCGAAGCGCCCTTTGCAGGTCCTGACAAGATGCCTACCGTGGTCGACTTATACCTTAGGCGAGCCTTTGGGCTGCAGACTAAGCCCAGTGAGGTTTGCTCTTCACTCGGTAGGATTTCTTATACCTTAAGCGACAGGTTGTAGCTAAGCCCCAGTGAGAGGTTTGCTCTTCACTCGGTAGGATTTCTTATATCTTAGGCGAGCAGGCTGCTGCTAAGCCCCAGTGAGAGGTTGCTCTTCACTCGGTAGGATTTCTTATATCTTAGGCGAGCAGGGGCTGCAGCTAAGCCCCAGTGAGAGGTTTGCTCTTCACTCGGTAGGATTTCTTATACCTTGCGCGAGCCGGGCTGCAGCTAAGCCCCAGTGAGAGTTTGCTCTTCACTCGGTAAGATTTCTTATATCTTAGGCAAGCAGCGGGCTGCAGCTAAGCCCCAGTGAGAGGTTTGCTCTTCACTCGGTAGGATTTTCGTTGTATTTGTGGCAAAGCTTCGGAGGAGAGGCATGATCGACACGCACCTCGTCTTCCTTGCGGCGCACATCATACTTATGGCGTGGCTCGGGAAAGGTCGCGATCGACCTGCACCTCGTCCTCCTTGCGGCGCACATGTTACTTATGGTGTAGCTCGGAGGTCATGATCGACCTGCACCTCGTCCTCCTTGCGGCGTACATTGTACTTAGGCGGTATTTGGGCTGCAGCTAAGCCTCAGTGGAAGTCGGCTTACCACTCGATAGGATTTTAATAACTTAGGCGAGCTTGGGCTGCAGCTAAGCCTCAGGTGGAAGTGGCTTACCACTCGGTGGGATTTTTTAATAACTTAGGCGAGCGGGCTGCAGCTAAGCCTCCAGTGGAAGTCGGCTTACCACTCGGTGGGATTGCTAATAACTTAGGCGAGCACTGGGCTGCGGCTAAGCCTCAGGTGGAAGTCTGTCTTACCACTCGGTGGGATTTTTTAATAACTTAGCGAGCGGGCTGCGGCTAAGCCTCCAGTGGAAGTCGGCACCACTCGGTAGGATTTTAATTACTTAGGCGAAAGCAGGATTGGCTAAGCCTCCGAGTGGAAGTCGGCTTACCACTCGGTGGGATTTATACAAACTTAAGTAAAGCAGTTCACGGCTAAGCCACCTTGGGGAAATTTTAAGCGGACAAAAATAAATAGTGGCAAAATTATGGAGGAATTATGACACTATTATTTGAATCCATGAACTACTGAAGTATTTTATTACAACTTATCCGGTGAAAAACTTTAAGTGTAAAAGCAGGCGGAGATAAATCCGCATTCAAGCCCGGGGCTCTTGATATTGTGTTCGACATTGTAGAGGCGATATGCCCGTTGTGGAGAACCTTGGTGATGATGAAGGGTCCTTCCCAAGAAGGAGGCGAGTTTATCTTTGTTCTGCTGATCCACTCGGGAGAACTAGATCTCCTTCTGGAAGGCTCGACCTCTCACATTTAAGGCGTAAAAGTCGGCGCAAGTCTTCTTTGGTAGATGGTCGGCGGATCGAGCCATCTCCCTTTCCTCCTCTAAGAGGTGTTGCATCTGGCCAGCGCTTGCTCGGCTTACCTTCGTTGTAAAGTTCAATTCGGGGGCGTTGTGAAGAAGATCACTTTCGGCAGGAGTTGCTTGACTCCATAGACCAAGAAGAATGGAGTTCTTCGATCGACCCGATTAGGTGTGGTTCGCAAACCCCAAAGCGAAGAAGAGTTAAATCGACCCGCTCGACATGCTTGAGATCTCGCATCGATCGGGGCTTCAAACCCTTGAGGATTAAGCCGTTGGCCCGTTACTGCTGTCCATTCATTTGTGGATGTGCGGCGAAGCATAGTCGACTCGCGTGCCTTGGCGTTCGCGAAATCCTTGAATTCTTGGTCAAATTCGACCCATTATCTGTGATAATCTTGTGCGGGACCCCATATCTGAGCGTCGGCTCTCACGATGAAGAAACAGCGATGCAGGCGTCAAGACTCTTGATTGGTTTAGCTTCAATCCACTTGGTGAACTTGTCATTGCTACCGGCACATCGTGAAACCACTCCGACCCGTTCGCAAGGACCGACCATGTCAACCCCCATACATGACGGCGGGGCAGTGGAATGGTCTTGAAATGCATGAGCTTGTGTGACATATTGGAATAAAGCGACATCCTCGCACTTGTCCACTATTTCTTTTGCCATCTCATTACGCCCTTGGCTAGTAAAATCCAGCTCGGTATGCTTTGGCTACAATGGTCAGAGATAGCGCATAGTGACCACAGGTCCCAGTGGATGTCATTGAGTATGACTTCGACCTTCTTACGGCGTTATGCATTTTGACCAACTCGATCAGACTTTCTCTATACAGCTGTCCTTTGATAGCGGTAAAGGCTTTGGATCGAGCCAGACGATCTGCCGAGCCTCTTCCTCATCCTCTGGGAGTTCTTTTCTCAGAATATATGTGATGTACAGAATTGTCCAGTCGGGATTGATCACTAAAACCTCCATGACCAAGTCGACCCTTCTTGGGACCTCAACCTCTGTCGGGTCCGTGGCACTCTTGGGCTGTGGAGTTTCCTCTGTGAAGGATCTTCTTTAGCGGCGGAGTGTGTATATGCTCCAAAAACACACCACTCGGAATGGCTTCTCTTTTGGAACCTATCTTAGCGAGATCATCTGCTGCTTGATTTTTGATCGGGGGATGTGATGGGCTCAACCCTCGAACTTCTTTTCCAGCTTCCTCACTGCATTGCAGTATCCAGTCATCAGCTGGGCTTCTTCGTCCTCCTTCATCACTGGTTGACCACTAAATCTGAGTCGCCATAGACCATCGAGGCGGACAGACGCCGAGTGAGATGGCCATGCATAATCCATATAAGAGGGCCTCGTACTCTGCCTCATTGTTGGAGGAATCGAAGTGAATCTGGAGCACATACCTAAGCTTATCTCCTGCAGAAGCAGAACTACTGACACAGGAACCATTCAGCATCTTAGAGCCATCGAAGAACATGGTCCAATGCTCGAGTGAACCCGATCGGTGTTGATGTTCAATCCACTCAGCGAGAAATCCGCTATAACACCAGGACTTAATGGCTTTCTTTGCCTCAAATTTGATATCAAGGGAAGAAGTTCAATTGCCCATTTAAGCCACTCGACGGTTCGTCTCTGTTGTGCGAGAATCTGTGATAAAGGGCGTCGGTAATGTTGTTGTGATAGAATGATCGGAGAAATAATGAGCAACCTTCTTCCGTGGTCATGTATATACCATACACTAGCTTACGATAATGCGGATATCGCTGCTTGGATGGAGTCAAGACTTGAGACAAATAATACACAGGCGTTGAACTTTGAAGGCTTTTCCTTCCTCTTCCGCTCGACCGTCGGCCTTTATCTTGACGACTTGTCCGTGGCTGCGATATAAACTGACAAAAGGCTCTTTGCTGATTGGAGCAGCAAGCACCGGCTGGAGTGGATAGCGAGCTTTTAGCTCGACAAAGCTGCATCGACTTACAGAGTCCACTCGAACTTGTCGGCCTTCTTCATCGATCGGTAAAGAGGCAATGCCTTTTCACGGCGGGAGATGAATCGACTTAATCGGCCAAGCATCGGTAAGCTCACGGGCGTCGTGCACTTTCGCGCAGGCGTTTCATTAGGAGAATAGTGCGATCTTCTGCGGATTAGCATCGATTCCTCGTTCGGAAGCGAAAACCGAGTAACACCACGGGAACTCGAATGTGCACTTTGGCCAGATTGAGCTTGATATCGTACCTTACGAGGATGGCAAATGTTTGGCGAAGTCGGCAAGCAGGTGGAACCTTTTAGCGACTTACGGCGATATCATCCATATCGCTTCCACATTCGGCTGATTTGGTGAAGACACTTCGAATCATTAGCATAAATGTGGCTCCGGCATTCTTGAGGCGAATGGCATGGTGATATAGCGAAGCACCGAATGGAGTGATGAAAGCTGTTTTTATTTCATCGGGTCCACTCTGAGCGGATCGATGATACCGAATATGCATCTAGAAAGACAATCTCTCATCAGCGGTCGAGTCAACTTCTCGATCTATGCGGGGGAGAAAATGATCGCCGGGCATGCCCGATTGATGTGCTTAAAAGTCGATGCACATGCGGGCGAGTTGTCCTTCTTGGGAACCATGGCGACATTAGCGAGCCACTTTCGAGTGGTATATCTCGGATAAATCCGCCGCCCACAGTCGAGCCACTTCTTCACCAATAGCTTTTCTCTTACGGGCGGCGGACCGCCAGATGTTCTTTAACGGTTTTGCTAACTTGTCGACTCGGGGCGATGCTCGGCGATCCCACAGGAACACACGGCATGCCCGGTGGCTTCCATGCGAAAATGTCGATTCTCACGGAGGAGGCTGGATGGCGCTTCTTCCTATTTGGTCGAGTGTCGTGGAGATGTGGGTCGGGGCTGCATTGGGGTCGATCGGGTGAATATGAGCTAGCCGTCTCACTAGGCAGCTGAAATCAGACTCTGTGGCTGGCTTCTTGGATCGTAACAAATCACTTTCGGATCTGCGTTTTGCTTGTATTCTTGAATTCGACCGCTGTCACTTGGGAGTCGGCAATCTTGAGCCCTTACGAAAGCACTCTTACGCCTTTTTCCGATCGCGGTGGCGGTGATCACTCCCTTGGGGACTGGCATTTTCAGTTTGAGGTACATGTAACATGGTCGAGCCATGAATCATGCGTGGCTGGCCTCCCCAAAATGGCATGGTATGCACTCACGAAAATCCACAACCTCAAAAGGTCGACTTTTCCTTGCGAAAGTGCTTGGAATCACCAAAAACCCGTCGAGCTATTTGGCGAGTGGTTGCCTTCTTCCTGGTATGACTCCGTGGAAACTCATATTCTTTGGTGCTCAATCGGGACATCGGAATGCCCATCCCTTTCAATGTATCGCATATAACAAGTTCAGCCCTACCACCATCCATCGGCACTTTCGTCGATCAGTGCAGCCGACAATTGGATCGACCACCAGCGCTTGCCGCCGAGGGTGGCAATATGAGTCGGATGATCAGATTGGTCGAATGTGATGGGTGTTTGGGACCACTTCACGTAACTTGGCTTTCTTGGGGTAACCATGTTTACCTCACGGTTAATGACTTTGATCGACTCTTGCTTTCCACATCGCATGAAGATCATCAGTGGAGTTGACGTGTGGATATTCTTCCTCACTGTCCTCTTTGTCTCCGGCCTTGTCTGGCTCCTTCTCCTTGTCCTTAGACTGTTTTCCCTGAAACGGCTGGTCAGGAGCCGACACTGGCGAGTGGTGTGCTTTGGGTAAATGATGTTGCCCTCTTCATCTTTCTTTGTGTGAATATGGCATGGCATATCCATCACGTCGTTTCCTCTTTATCCTTTACTTTCTTGGGATTCCAGGATCCTTTCGGCTTCCCCTTGAACTTCCCTTGAGTGACGGCCAGGGCCTCTCCAGGAGCTGCTGGCTCGGCTTTCCGCTTCTGTTTCCGACTGGAATTTCCCTTCTTCGACTGACTTGGCTTGTACTTGCTGCTTCGGAGTCGGTCTTCTTCCTCGCCGTTGGCGTACTTGGTAGCGATCTCCATCATCCGACTCAAGGTCATGTCACCGGTTTGGCCGAACTTCAAACTCAATTCTCTGTTCTTGACGCCATCTTTGAAGGCATAAGCGCTGATGATCGGACACATTTTCCCACGGTATGGTGCGAGTAATCCACCTCTGAATGTACTCTCGGAGAGTTTCATTGGTCTTACGCACACAAACTTGTAGCTCTGTCAAACCAGCGATTGGTTTGCGGGTCCTTCAAAAGTCTGGCGAACACTGGGACAAATCTTCCCAAGTATATATCTTGCTAGGAGGTAAGCAGATTCAGCCATGCTCTGGCGAGAACCTTCCAACATGAGGACAAATGCTTCATGGCCACCTCGTCATTCCCACCACCAATCTGAACAGCCACTCGGTAATCTTCAAGCCAAGTTTGAGGCTTGGACTCTCCGATGAACTTCGACTCCTGTTGCCAATCTGAAATTGGGGATCAACTGCGGCTCGATAGCCACTGCTAAAACACTCCGGACGAAACATGCACTCATCGGCTGATGGGTGCATCCCTCTCGGAGTCCGCCTCGATGGGCTCTGTTCGGTCGACCAAGCCTTGCCACGATAATGGATCGCGGCGTCAAGCCTGGTTCCACAGGGTCATTGGAACTCTTCGCCCGTCTTGAGCGGCGTCTGTCATCTGCCGCCCGAGGCGTAAGACCCTTCCCTCGGAGGAAATGGGCACTCGGCGCTGTCATCCGGTCATGTCGGTCTCCATCTTGATCTCGCCGGTTATCGCGTCCTTCTCGCCTTGAGGCGTCGGGGGCTAATGAGCGGTGGGCAGTATTCGCAATGACGGATCGGTAGCCGTGAATTCTGTTGCTGCTGCGACGACGGCTGAGTTCTGGTCTCCTGCTGCTCGGAGTAAATCTTTGATCTGCATCAAGCCTCTCCGGCTTCGTTGAGAAGGCTGGATGGACTCTGCTATCTGAGTTCTTGTTGCTAAATTCTGAATTAGCGTCGCGGTATACTGGTCGGCGGGAAGAGTCGGCGTCGGTAGCCGGGGAACTTCGTTGCCTTGTCGTGAGTGCTTTCGCTGAAGTTCTCGGCGGCGTTGGCGACATTAAAGCGTGCCTCCTCAAAGCGCGAGCCTCACAGGGGTTTCTCGGCGATGGGGTATCACGGGGCATCCATGTTCTGCTGAGCTCTTCTCTCTGCGAGAGTCAGTGTCTCGGGCTGGTACTCTTCGTGCTCTTGCATGGGGTCACCTCCTCGGCTGCTCGCCGCCATGGTAACCGGGAGGACTGCGGGGCCGTCGACCATGAGATTCCGCTTGCTGGATCCTTTGCTATCACATTCGGATCGATCTCTGAGACGGTCAGCCAGATCAAGCAGGCTGTAGAGGACTCGTCGGGCTCAATTACGCGACACAGGCGATGGCTGTCTGGCGAGCCACGCATGCTTCACCCACGGTGAGTCTCGACCGAAAGCGCTTGCGGCTGGTGGGAGAGAAGCATGGCGACCCGATAAAGAGTCGACCGATCTGAGGTCGGCAGTTGCCGCAGCGAAACGCCGCAAACACATGCTTGAAAGTGTATGCGCCCAGCGGACGGGGCGCCTCGATGTCGAGTGGAGCCTCCACAGGAGCCATCTTGGTCGTCGGCGACAAAGGTGAAACACGAGGCGAGATCTCGCGCCCTCGGCCAAAACTCCAGCGGTCATCATGATGAAGGTGCTCCGAAATCGCAACTCCTCCACAAATCGCTAAAACACGCCCCCACGGTGGCGCCAACTATCGTGGTTCTAAGTCGGCGATGTAGAGTGGGGGTAGGTATGGAGGCAAGGTCCTAGCTATGGAGAGGTTGTGAACACAAGCGATGTGCAGTTCGAGGCCCTTCTCGGAGGAAGTAAAGCCCTCGTCTCGGGCCCCGGAGGTCAGTGGATTATCGATGTAGGTATTACAGAGTGCGAACCCCTCTATCTGTGGAGGGGTGGCTTATATAAGTCTTGCAGGGACCCCAGCCAGCCCACATAATGGAGAGGTTAAAAGTACATTAAGCTGGGCGTTCTGGTGCGCCCTCATAAAAGTACTTGTAACTATCATTAAGTCTATTCAATTACAGGCCGTTCGCGTTGATGGTCGAGTGTATCTTCATGGTGAGTGAGTCTCCATGGTCGAGTCCTTCTAGTCGGTCAGTGGGTGCCCGTATGGAGTCATTTGGAAGGTGATTTCTTCTAAGGGTACCCTTGGGTAGGACATTTAGGTCAGGCCTATGACCCTACCCTAGGTACATGAATCCATCACTGCCTTTTTCAAAATTTTGAAAAATGGCAGGGCGCGCTCAGCAGACTTGGAGATGAACCTCTTTGAGGCAGCGACACAGCCGGCAAGCCTTCGCACATCCTTGGCGCGGGGCTTCAATCTTCTCGATGGCCTTGATCTTGTCGGGGTTGGCTTCAATCCCCTACGGGATATAAGAACCCAGAAGCTTGGGGAAGGAACTCCAAACCGCACTTCTCGGGGTTTAACTTGAGATTGACCTTAGCCTTGATTTGCAAAAGTTTCTTCGGATCTTGAACCAAAGTTTCTCTGTCCTTGCTTTTTGACCACTATGTCATCCATGTATGCTTCTACATTTACGTGCATTTGTGGCTCAAAAAGCATATTATTCTCTTGCAAGCGTTGAACCGGCATTCTTTAGTCAGAAGGCATTACGTACAAAGCGATCGTTGCGTGCATGGAGTCATGAATGCGGTTTTCTCTTAGATCCTCTTACGCCATGAAGATCGATGATATCTGAGTATGCATCGAAGAAATGAAGCCGATCACATCTGTAGTGGAGTCGACAATCAATTGATCTTGCGGCAAGAAATGGATCTTTAGGACAAGCTTTATTAACATCAGTGAAGTCAATACAAAGCCTCCACTTCCCGTTAAGCCTTGCGCACAACTCTGGATTGGCTAACCACGTTGGATGGAGTACTCCCGGGACGAGGCCTCTGCTTGCTTCTTCTTGATTTCTTACGCAATGAACTCTTGGCGTTCCATCGCTTGCTTCGACGACTCTGCTTGGCGGACGTAGCGTGAGGGCCGAGCGGCAAGGTGGTGCTCAATTACTTTCACAGGAACAGGGGATGTCGAGATGGTTGCCATGCAAACACATCGGCGTTACGCGTAGTAGAAAACAATGGCGGGCTTTCCTATTTAGGGTCAGCGTGGCTTGATGGTGAAGGTACCACCGGTCACCGTCCTCCTAAGCGACCACTTTCTTGGTCTCTGGTGCGGTGTCTTCGCCTTCTTGCACTTGCAGTGGAGCTCGATGGTGCGTCCTCGGCGATGGCGCAGCACTCGAAGGTGCACTTGCGGAGTGGGCGTCGAGCTAATCTTGCGGACTTGGTCTTCTTCTTCCCGAGGGAGCTGGTGACAAGTGGTTTCTTTCTTCTGCTGCGAGCTGCTTCCCGGTAGATCTTGTCGATGCAGATAAGTGCATCCTTCTTATGCGCCTAGGGCAGGAGATGACTTATCGGACCGGTACATCTTGAGCACATTATGAGCATAGTGACGAGGCTGCCATGAACTTGGCGCTGGGCGGCGAGTATCCCATTGGCAGGCGATAGAAATCAACAACGTCAAATGTGACTCTCTACGTTACGAAATTCAGCTTGCACATAGCGTCATGGCGGTGTAATCTTCCCCTTAGGCTTGCTCCTTCCGGGTTGATTCCTTGAAAAGTACAGATTCTTGAGTTCACTACTCGAGGATCTGGAGCTTATGATACCCATGAAGAGATCATATTTAGGCGGCCCGCCGTCAATAACATCTTTGTGACCTTGAGGTTGCGGATAGTTAGCAAAACCAACATCGGCAAACACCCGACCGCGGGGATGCGATCGAGTGATCCTCAACATCAAAAGGCGATGGGTGTCTTCCGGACCGCCGAGGGCTTCTTGCGATTCATTGATGGATTCTGCTTGCGCATTAGCCTCCCTTTTGCTTGTTTGAGTTCTTAGGTGCTTGGTGTCTTGAAGCACCACAAATCAGCCTTATGAAACCTGTCGCCTTCTGGGAAACTCTTGCTCGTCGGTCTCATCCTCATCTATGTCATCATCTTCATCTTCGTCTTAGATCCTTGTTGCGTGCAGGAAGTCTGTCTCCTTGCCGCTGCTTGGCGCTGCATGGCGCCCCTCCCGAGGCGGGGAGCTGTGGGGACCCGACTCTAAGTCGTGATCACCAAATGCTGCGATGTCTGATGATCCGAGATCAATGCTCCTTGAACACCACGGCTGAATAACAAGAGTCTTACATCCATACATACCGTCTTACACAAATAGTGACCATTATGGTCAAGTCTTACATCGATAAAGCCTTAAGGGCTGAACATCAAATGAAACATAGCGGCGGAAATAAATGCGTTGATAAGTAGAACCCATGCCATCTGCCTTAACCCTCTGAGGCATTACATTTGGAAGCGTCCTAGTTAGCATGATGCGTCTCCAAAGAACTCTTCTTGAACTCCGGTTCTTCCATGCACAGTCGATTAAATAACGTTGTGCAAGCCAATGAGTACTTTGAATGTACTACTTAAGCAACCCATGATTTGGTTCAAAGTACAGATAATGCATGACATAGGTAAATTTTGCATAAAGCTAGTTTTGAGTGCAATGACATGTTCAACATCCTATAAAGCATGCATCAAGAAATTCAAGTAACCATGAGATCTGGTCACGAATATCAACATAAATAGAATGGGCACCAACCCATTTATCATAAGCAGTGGGCGCCAACCCATCTCAATCGTGTCAAGTCCTTTGACTTGATCCAAGTCATTCCATCATCACACACACTGGGTTTGAAAACAAGTGGGCGTAGCAAAGCGGTTACCCAATGTCCATGACCGTGGACCGGCTATTTGAATAGTTTTACACTCTGCGAGAGGTTGCACACTTTACCCACTAGATCCGAGGAACTTCCGTGTCAATCCGACCAGCAGGTACCTCAAGTACCGGGGGTAAGCACCGATCACTACCTTTCCTAGGCGACACTAACATGGAGTCCACTCGATTAGTGATAACCCCGTGCCCAACATTTCACATAACATTTTAAATGGAGCCTTGCTCCCATATTCATCACATACCACAGCACAGGGGTACCAGCGGTGTGTCGGTGCCCCATAAAAATGGTCATGCCGCCCTACAGCACGACCCGTCCCAGAGAGCACCAACTCTCCCCGTCACTAATGTCACGGGCTCCAAGCTAATATCGGTCTAGGTACTCAATAATGCCCTTTCCCATATAAGGGTAGAGTGGTGGCGCATGTAAGGTTGGAATAGCAGTGCATAACTCCGACCAATCCGTTTTGAAAACAACACACCATTTGCTTGGCACACCACTTAGTCATCAAGTGGTCACCCATCTCATCATCTCCCTCGGGCATAAGTGGCACCGAGCGGGGGTTTTCAAAAAGACTTTTGAAAATATTTTGCCTCCATCACCATGCATAAACCCATCCCATTTAGTAGCATCTACATTTGCATCCTATCTACTCCCACCGGCATAACCCTCATAAGAAGGTAGGGCCATGCACAATGCAAGTATCAGCGAGAATGTAACGAGGCAACCAACCCGTGGTTCACCATCTCACATGATTCGATGCAACAATAATAAAAGAGCTATATATGACATGCATAAAAGGGTTTCATAGAGTCATGGTCAAGGGCTGCTTGCCTTGGTTGGCTTGATCTTCAAAGTCTTCAGGCCCTGCTCCTCCTTCTTCCTCAGCTACCTCGTCAAATACGGGATCTAACGTCGCAAGAAAACAACGGGAAAATAAGACAATAATAAAAACAGAAAAGTCAAAGTGCTTAGAAAAATGTCAACTTATTTTTGTTAAATACTAGGAGGAAGGCTAGGAAGGGGACAACTTTTGGTTTTGGTTCTGGAGTAGCAGAATAGGAGGTATGGATTTTCAAAGGCTTATTTAAATGCTAAAAATCACATTTAAATATTCTGAGAGAAGAAAAGGTTGTTGGATTTGAATGAAAGTTGCACCATTAAATAGGTTGCAATATTCTAGGAATTTAGAAATTGGAATCAATTCATTTGGATTAATATTACATCTGTGGAATTTTTGGAAATAAAACGAGAAAAGGAAAAAAAGCTTGTGCCTTGCCGCAGGCGGAAGAGGCCAACAGCGGCAGGCGAAAAAACCCAGCCCACTGGCCGCCCGCGTCCGAATGCGTAAAGGCTGAATCGCCTTCACCCGGCGGATCGGTCTTGTATGCGTTTAAACGGCGAATTGGATCCCGTCGGTAATCAGGCATGGCAGGCGGCCCGGTGATGCGTCGTCTACCTCCTCGGCGAGCTGACAGCTTTCTTCGGCAGCGTCTGAAACGCAGGAAGAAGTGCGGAGGCTACCGTTGGACTCGAAGCGAGTCGCGGTTACGGTGGTGGTGGAAGGCAGTCGCCGGAGTGGCATGCCTTAGCGGCGAGTCCCGCGGCGGAGCGCTTGAGCGTCGGTGGCTCCGGCCGTTCCGGCTGCAAAACAAAGAGGGAAAGAATCGGTGGCGCCTCGCGGTTCGGATCGAGAGCTTGGCGGAGAAAGGCTGTGTACTGCAGACGCCCGGCAGAGCGAGGCGGCGGAGCTCGAGCTCGATCTCGAGCTCGGGTGGTCTGGAAAGCGAAGTGGTGCGGAAGGCTGATTGGGAGGTGTGGAGAAGCGGACGAGGAGGAGAGGCTCGGGGCTGCCTTATATAGGCTGGCGAGGTCCACCGTGGCGTGGCCTCTGGCGCCCATGAGATCGGCTCGGTGGCGTTGGAGAAGCAGAAGCTGTCTCGGCGTTCGTGAGATGGAGTAAAGCGCGCCCGAAGGAGGAGAGGCGAGGCTGGCGCTTCAGCGTGTGAGCGGGCATTAGCCGAGCAGGCGGCGTCGAACCTGCGCTGCGAGGAGGTGAAGAGGAGAGAGACAAAGGGGCCTGCAGCGGCGTGTCCTGACGTCGAGACATCGGCCAGCGAAACCTGAGTGTGTCGGGGAAGCGCAGTGTCAGCAGTCGGCGCTCTGCGAGCGCTCGAAGCGACTTTGGCGGCATCCAGCGTGGCTTTTCAGCGTCGCCTTGTATCCACTCTGTCTGGAGCTACTGATGGGAGAGGAGCAAAACCAGGAAAAGAGCCTGGATGCTCACTGGGGTCTGAGGGAGTGCGAGAGAGGCTGAGAGAGGAGAGGAAGCTGTTGTCGGAAGGAGACAAACGTGATTCCCCCTTCTTCCACATTGCTTCCTCGGGTAGAAAAGCATCTAAGTGACGAGAGGGGAGTGAGGAGGGTTGTGGTAAAAAGATGAACTCAAGGAGATTAGTGAAAGTGGCAAAAATAGGCATTTTAGTATCTGCGCGGAAGGTGTTTGATGGAGTTTTGGAAAAGCTAATGACTTCCACTGGCCAAGATACTCCATGGGGTGAAATGTCACATATATTTAGGCCTTCCACCCATTTAGAGCTTATTTGGACAAAGTTGCCAATGCAACTCTTGCAAACCCTAGAAATGGGCAGAAATGGATTTGTGTAGATCGATTGGGTAGATCATTTCTCCTTGATGTACCACTTGGTGTGGTAGCCTTATTTGGTCACATGATCGGGCTCACCAAAGTTGGGGTCTTGGAGAAGAAGTTGGTAGTACAAAGTTGTTCAAATTTGATTACAGTCGAGAGAGGGTTTTGAGGCACTTTGACCAAGATTTCCTCTTCTTCCTTTGTGCCATTTGGTCTAGATGCATCATTAGACCAATGAAGCATGTTCACCAAGTTTGAGCACATTTGGACACATTTGGCAATGTAAAGTTGATCAAACTTCAGAATGGACAGAAATAGTTTTGAGGGTTTTGATGATGTTATCTTGTTCTCCAAGTCATGAGACTTGGCAAGATCATCTAATATGTCATATGTGACATGATAGAATTTTCCTGAATTTTTGAAGAATATTTCCTTTGTAAATATTTCAAAAGCTTGAAATATCAGAAAGGGTTTTAGAGGATTTGACCAATATTTTGAACATGACCATGTGTTGAAACTCTTATATATGGACAATATATGTCCTATGAGTTTCCCTAAATTTTGTCAAATATTTTTAAAACAATAAAATAATTTTTCCTATTAAAGACCATTTAAGCCTTAAGAAAAAGCTTTTAAATAAAATAGTAAAAAACTTTTAAAATTATATTTTTGTGGTTTTGGGTATCCTATATCTAATAGGAGTCAAATATATTTTGGAAAGATTTTTACTGCCCTTAATCAAGTACTTGCGGTGCAAACCTCAATTCGAGGGTTTTTGGAAAACTAAATTTAGAAAATACTTTACGGCCAAATTATTTTTGTAAGAAAATTCTATATTGCACTATACACATGGCATGGTCATTGGTCAGGGAGCTTGGGGTAAGGAGATGAAATATAGAGGGTGGAGTAGTTGACTTCAGAAGCACTTGAAAAGAATCACGAGAGAAAACCAACTCCAAATAAAAGCCAAATAATGCAAAAAGTTTTTGTTGGTCCAAATTTTCATGCTTTATTAATGAAAATGAAATGTTACAAAATGCGAGGTGTGTGAGACCTACCCCCTTACAAGAATCTAGTCCCGAGATTCCTAAACTAAACTTTAAAGAATCACGGGAACTTCGGATCTAAGGTAGTCTTCACGCTCCCAAGTTATACCTTGATGTGATTGCTCCATTGGACCTTGAAGTACTTGATGGTGCGGCTTCAAGTCGTCGCTCGGCCTCATCGAGAATCGAGATGGGCCTCTCACGATAAGTCAAATCAGGTTGAAGGTCAATGAAAGCTTGGTGATTGGCGTCCTTGTAGAGATCGGGCTTATGCGGAACTTGGAACACTTCGGAGTTGTGACCGCGTGGAACCGCGTTGTGCACATCGAAAGATTGGTGGAAGTTCAAGCGGTAAGCCACTTCTCCTCGTCATTCCATGATCTTGAAGGGACCAATGTATCTCGGAATGAGCTTTCCTTTGACATGGAAGCTGGGCTCCTTTGAGAGGGTGACGGGAGATAGACATGGTCTCCAACTCGGAAGTTTATGTCTCTGGCGTGAGTCGGCATAGCTCTTACATCTTGACTTGGCAGACTTGGGAGCGCTCTCGACAAGCTGGACTTGCTCTTCGGCTTCACGAAGGATATCAGGCCCAAAGACAAGTCCTTCTCGGTCTCGACCAATTGAGAGGTGTCTGCGGCACTTCCGCCATATAACACTTCAAATGGTGCCATCTGAAGGCTTACTGTGCTTTGTTATGAAGAACTTCGTGAAAGGAAGGCAATCTTCCCACTTAGCTCCATAAGCTAAGACCACGAGCTCGAGCATGTCTTCAAGTATTTGATTCACTCGCTCGGTCGACCTCCGATCTGTGGGTGGAAGCGATCTTTGAAGGACAACTTGGTCCCCATGGCCTCCTGGAATTTCTTCCAAAACCTTGAGGTGAAGCTGGGTTCCTCGATCGACACAATCTCCTTGGGAACACCATGAAGGCTCACGTCGGTTGATGTAGAGGCGGCTAAGCTGGTTCCCCTTGTAGGTTGTCTTGAGAGGAATGAAGTGGGCCACCTTGGTCCGAATGGTCAGCGATGACCCATATTGAGTCATGTCCCTTGTTTGACACTGGGTAAACCGGTGATGAAGTCCATCGACTTTGTCCGCTTCCATTGGGACCTTGAGGGGTTGCAACAATCTTAGTCCGTGATGTTCAACTTTGACTCTCTGCGCATCGTCATATTTTGCAACATAGGTGGCAATCTCCTTTTCATCCCATGCCACCAAAATCTTTCCTTGGTCTTGATACATCTTGGTGCCTCCGGGTGGATGGAATATGGGCTGTCATGAGCTTCTTGCAAGATCGGGTTCTTGAGCTCAACCTTGTTGAGCACGCGAGATCACGATTCCCAAACCACACAATTCCTTCCTCATCTTCGAGAATCCACGGCTTTGCACGCCTTGATCTTCCTCTTGATGCCTTCAATACTCTCATGCTTGCCAGAGCTTTCTTGATATCATCCATCAAGGTGAAGCAACTTGAGGTTGGCCAAGAATCCTGGTGCAACCAGTTCAACCCAGCTTTCAAGTTCTTCATACAAAGGCGGGTAGCTTGTGCTTTAGCATAGCATTCAAGGAGCAAGCCTTCTGCTCAACACATCTGCTACCACATTAGCCTTTCCGGGTGGTATTGAACGAGGTCATAATCCTTTATCAACTCCAGCCATCTTCTACGCCTCATGTTCAATTCCTTTGGTGAAAATATACTTCAGACTTTTGTGATCCGTGTATATCTCACATCGCTTCCCCAGGGAGTAATGTCGCCAAGTCTTGAGGCATGAACCCTTTGCTGCTAGCTCAAGGTCATGAGTAGCATAGTTCTCTTCGTGAGTCGTGAATTGCCTTGAAAGGTAGGCTACGACTACTCGCCTTCTTGCATCGAGAACACCTCCCGGTCCGATTCTTGGCGCATCACAATATATCACAAACTCCTTGTGTATATCTGGTGTGGCGAGAAGCTGGAGGCGATGGTTAGCCTCTTCTTGAGCTCTAAAGCTCTCTTAGCGCTTAGCGTCCATTGAATTTCTTGTCCTTCTTCAAGAGCTGAGTCATGGGTTGGGCAATGTTTGAGAATCCTTGCGAACTTGCGGTAATATCCCTTGAGTCAGGAAGCCGACTTCCTTCACATTGCTCGGGGATTGCCATTCGATCCGCGGCTTCA
>JAHHZJ010003427.1:0-27795 GCA_021437245.1 Aegilops speltoides
CTTCCTCCGCTGCTTTTTCGCCATCCCTTCCTTTGGGGTATCCACCATGTGAGCGTCGTATGGCGAGGTGGCCTTCCGGTGTCCGTGGGCTTGGTCTGAATCGTCTCGGCATCATCGTCCATAAGCGTCGATGTCGTCCGGAGTTCGTGAGTCTAACATGTCGGTTAGATCCTCGGCGTGTGGCTACAAAGTGGAGTCTTTGGGTGGGCTCTCAATTTCTTCGTCGTCCAAACTCCAACCGTCCTGGCCATAGTCGGCGAGGATTCTCTGATAGCGAAGATGCTTGAAGAATTCAGGATATCGCCAAAAAGCGAGTGTTGAAAGATGTCGCGGTGAATTCCATAACGGCGCCCAATCTCAAGCTTAATTAGGCAGGCGCTGGAGGCTTGGAGTCGGCGAGTCCGGCGTCTCGGGATCACGAGTTTACGCAAAGGACAAAATCGATATTCGGCTCCATCGCCGTAGATGTTGAAGCCCGAGGCGTCTATCCCGACCCTCGTCATGGGCAATCGGCTCGGGCGAAATGGCGAAGCGGATTCAAGTCTGACCGCCAAAGCACTGTCGGCTGACGAGCCAGATCATGCCCATAAATCACGGTCTGGCGGCTTAGGCGTGGCTCGAGTCCGTCGAAGATCAAGTCTCGCGATCGTCGGCCGTGAAGTTTAAACTTCGAATCGACTGGCGGCGAGGGGCATAGCTTCGATCTGCTCCGGATGGCCAAAGAGTTGGCCCGCGGTGCAAAAGCCGCCGAATCTGAAATCTGTCCGGGAGAAAAAGTCTCACCATGGACAGCGTTGAAGTTTGAAGAAGCCATCGAGCCTATCGGTGGCGACGGAAGGAACTCTCAATGAAAGCACCAATGTCGATGTGTCAAAACCGGCGGATCTCGGGTAAGGGGTCCCGAACTATGCGTCTAAGCGGATGGTAGCAGGCGAGGACACAATGTTTTTACCCGAGTTCGGGCCCTCTCGATGGAGGTAATACCTCGTCTGCTTGTTAATATTGATGATATGGGTAGTACAAGAGTAGATCTACCACGAGATCAGGAGGCTAAACCCTAGAAGCTAGCCTATGGTATGATTGTTGAGGCGTAATGTTGTGTCCCTCGGACTAAAGCCCTCCGGTTTATATAGACACCGGAGGCTAGGGATACCAAGTCGGTTACAATGGTAGAAGATCTCATATCCGTGTTGCCAAGCTTGCCTTCCGCATGAAGTAAAGTACCTTCCGGACACAAGCGGGTCTTCAATCTTCTATCTTACGTAGTCTAGAGTCCGGCGGATATTGATAGTCGGCTATCCGGACACCCTAGTCAGGACTCCTCACCTCCCGAGCACTGTTGGAAGTTGGGAAGAGCTAGAGGGCCGTTTAGAGCAAATTTTCAAGGGACTTATGTCCTCCCTCTGGATCTGCAGAGCGATCTAAGTCATATAACTCAACAGCCGGAGAGTCGGTAGCATAAATTCTAGAACAGGTTCCTTACTAAAAAAAGAACCAAATAGTCGACTGTCCGGACGCGAAGCCTTAGCAGCTTTTAAACACAAGCGTCCAGGGCGAATGGCTCGCGAGACACCTCGGCCAAGAAAGCCGAGGACAATGTCGCTAACAAGCCTCATGACCTGCTTTGCGTGGGGAAGATAGGCTGGCTAGCAAGATGCAGCACCAGCCCGAACCAAGTACATCCGAGATCGAGAGATGGAAGCGAGAAAATCACGGCGCGAAAAAGATCAGCGCCCGAAATAAAGAAAAAGCCCAAAGAACACGGCGGTCGACTCCGGATTCAAAAGCTCATGACCAAACAACAAAACACTGTCTCTTAGGATAACGGTGATGAGCTATCAACAAACAAAATTTTGGGTCGGATATGTCAAATCCGATACCCCAGGAAGACACGCAAACCACACTCACCAAGATTGTTGGGTTTTCAAACAGTCCGGCCGACTCAACGCCCGAACACAAGGGCTCGGCAGCATCAGCGAGGCGATGATAAACCCACCGGAGCACCAGGAAAACAAAAGACTTCCCCACAAGAAGTCAAAGTAGTAAACTCACTTCATGTGACAATACGGAAAAGCAATGCGGCACCCGCCAAAATGGGTCTTGCATGGTCCAACCCAGCGGAACATCGAGATTGGATATCAAAACCAATCACTTTCGACCACTGGATTATTCGAAGCGTTGAAGCGCGGATGGACTGCCGCTGATATTGGATCCTACAATCGACGGACTACAATTTACACAAGTCACGATGGGCGGGCAGCGATTTAAACCTGCTATATCAAACACAATCCATAAGTTGGGGATAGACCTTACTAAAATTCGACATAGCCGCACTTCCTTTAAAGGGTAGCGCGCGGGCACTTCGCCAAGTGCAGGCTCCTTACTACTAGAATTTGTGTTGGGTCACCGAACAACTTCGGCCGTGAAAACTAATCTTTCATACCGTCCCATTCAAAAGTAGCTATCAAGCACTATTGGGGCGTGAAGCTTTGTCGCTTCAACGCCATACCACATTCGCGTCTCTTACACTTAAAATGCCGGTCCACGTGGCATCATTTCATCTGGTCATTAAAGACCGGGACACGGCTAAACGAGTCGGCATAAATAAGCTAGGGGCTCCCTAGCCGCACACCCCTTCACAAGGGGCTAATGCATTATAAGCAACAATGAGCTAATATAGACTCCACTTTACTTATTTATTAATATTTTTCCTATACTTTTTTACATACGATTTCCTTTCAAACTAAGTTCCTCTCTTTTCTGAGATGAACAACGTGCACACCCGTCAAGATAATGGCCTGCGCGGAGACCACGAGCACGGGCGTGCGGTAGGGACCCGTCGCCAAGATTCTTTTCAGATTAAGACCCTGCGTAAACCTTTTTTACTGTCTCTTCTTGCTATAATCCCCTGGTTTTTCATTATAACCGGAGTGGAGCCTGACGTTTTGGCATCGGCCGCGTTAGAGGACCCTGCCCGTACCTGGACACTAGGGGCTTAGGGCATTGTTCTGCCCATCATCATAAAGACCGAACACCTCAGGGAGTGTTCGGCGTCTCGAGTTAGGCCTTATATGCATCAGCTCCGAATCATGTCTTTGGTCAAATGTTGGGTTTGCCCGGCTCCTGTGTTTTGCTGCCTTACGTTCCGTATCATCGGCTAACGGCGGCACCGGAGAACTCTGCGATTGTGCCCCAGTTCGGTGGGCGAGCACCTCGATGAAAGCGAAATTGACTGTCATGATACTGCGAGAGGCTGGTCAACCACTCGATCGACCACGGAATGTTTAGAATTCCTCCGCTTTGGCGAAGGACCGTTTCGGTGCAGCACACCGCTCTCCCGAATACGGAGGCGCGGTGCCCCGAGGGCTATATCGTAGATCCACCCTCGAACTCCATTGGCTAAGTGAAAGTGTTAAAGCATCATAGTCCGGTTGCCTCGTTTGCTCGCTACCACATCCTCAACAGGACGAGGCGTGGGATTAAGTGTGACAATGCGCTATTTTGCGAATACCCCGCACCTTGTGCGTGGGGGCTGAACCGAACTGCCATCTTTGAGGTTATACCTGTATACATAAGCGGCCGCATAGGAGATATTTCAATACTTGGAGCACAAGTATAAAAAGCGATTACATCATAACCATTGTTTTGCAAAATACAGCGTTCATTTGAGCGTGACATTTTTCGAGCAACTGCGACTCTATTACGAGCACCATGCATAACTTCCCCAAAATAGTGCTCGGCGGGTAACGGCTTTCGTCGAAGCACTGAGGTTTGCTACTGCGGCGGCATCCATCTCTGTCAATGTGTCTTCCTGCGGCGCAAAGGGCCATCCGGCGCACCCTCTATGCGAGCCGACGCTTCATCTCCTTGATATGCGGCACCGCCCCAAGAAGTGCTGCAATAAGCCAAAATAACTTTCGTCGCCTTGGGCCTCTCGGCGAGACATGAGCCACGATATCCGTCATGGCAAGTCCGGACAACCTGTTCAGCTCAGCCCATTCGGACCCGATCGGTCGGTGGAAGTGAGCGATCCGGACTATGGAATTGAGACCAAAACAGCTCTTACATCTTGTGATCCGCCGACTCCGGAAGTGCACAGCGGCATCTGCCGCTGCCGCTAAGTCCATATATGGATCCTCCGGACCCCTGGCAGCCAAGCTGGGCATAATTTGAATCCGTAAACCTGCGGTAGCGATGAAAAGCTTACCGACCACAATGTCTCCGTCTTGACGCAGCTCCTCCTTCATAGCACGCATTGCAGAACGGGCATCCTTGGCCTCGGCGGTGGCCTTCCCCAGGTCTTCTAGCTCTGATAGGCGCTCCTTTTCAAGAGCCTCATTGCGGTCGGTAGCATCCTTCAATTTAACGGCCAGTTCGGCCATCTCTTCCCTACTTCGGCAGTGTGCAGCCCTTTCGGCTTCTAACTATTCGGCCGCCCTCGAGGCAGCCGCATCACTCCTTCTAGCTTGCTCCTTGGCTTGAGCAAGTTCTGCCCGCAGGCTCTCCACAGCAGCAGCACCATCTGCGTCAAGCATAAATATTGTAAGAGGTGGGCTTTGGCTCCCTTAATAGGTGACTCGGAGAAACAATTTACCTTGCGACTCGTCAAATTAAACGTTGACTAAGCGATATCGCATCCGCCGCAGCATCGAGTTGCGCATTAATTCAACAACTCCATCGAGTCCGTCTAGCCCCGGACTATCCGCCACCTGCATAGGAAGGCGACACTCAATACCTGCGATTTTGATCCTCGGCATCTTTGTCGCTTTTGACAACCTACGGTCTCGGGGCTACTATCTATCTGAGCGCACTTTTATGTGCAAAACTGTCAAAAAAAGGCGTGTCGTTTTCGTACCTCAAACCCGCTAGCAAACTCCTACGGCATTATGCAATCCGCTTTGGAGGGCGAAATCCTTCAATCACCACGCTCATCAATGCACGGTGATCTTACGAGAACGAGCCCTCTCAAGCAGATCCTTGAGCTCCCCGGCGAATACTAGTCGGCGCCCGAACTCTTCGGCTCTGCCGGGCTCGAGGATACCCTCCCGTGGCGATACTTGGCTCGTCCGCCCTATCCAGCAGCGCAGCGAGGCGGAGGTGTCTCGCTCTCCATCATCTCCGGACGAAGATCCCCGAAAACGCGCTCATTTGAGAAGGTCGCAGATCCGAACTACAAAGGTAAAAATTTCGGTTATCCTCGGAAGCACAAATAGGGATGTTTCTTATTAATGAACTCCTCTTTTCCTACTCACTGCTCATTTGGAGGGCTGATTCTTTAGAAGAGTGTCTGGCGGGGCCTCCCGGACTTGGGACCTCTGGTGAATTTCTTCCCAGCTTAGAGGCTTTGGCCTCCGGGTCTTGAGGCGGTCCTCTTCTCCCCACGGAGGGAGGATTCTTGATCCCCCCTTCTTCAAGTCTTATAGGCGGTAGTTCCTCTATTTTCCCCTTCGCCTCCTTGGGCGCGACCTCAACATTCGACCAGCCACGGGCTCGTGGCGGTCTGCAGGATGAGGTCCGGACACCTTATCAGCTTTGCTTGCGCTATCCACTCCTGTTGGAGGATAACAGGTTAAAAGCAAATTATAAAAAGCAAACAAATGGTATGTCCGAACTTTGAGCTACTTACGTGTATTAGAGGCGATTGCAGCAGGCGGCATCTCGGTCAATTCGGACACACCGCTTTGTGATCAGAAGAACAACTTTACATCTCACGGGTGTCGTACCCATGAAGTGTTGGAGAATCCTTGGTCCCTCGGATTGAACTCCCATAGCGGAAGGAGGGCGTTTGCAGGCGAGAGGCCTAATTAGCATAACTTGCATCACCATGACGGATCGATCTCCCTCGCTGGAGGTCTCGAATCCGGCCTGCAATAGGGGCACGTCTTTGGCGGCCCCAATTGTATGGTTGACCCACGACATCAACGTTGTGGAGGTCTGGCGGAATAGGGCGGCGGCTTCTGCTGCTGCCCTTGAGGCGGTGATATAGAACCACTCCGCTGCCACAAGCGAGCTCCTCTTGGAAATAGCCCTCGGGCCCCAGAGGCATCGGCCCTCCTGCTTCTGACCGCCCGCCCCTGCTCACTTAGCGCCCCCGATCATCTTGGCTCCACATTGAAGGTCTTCAGCCACAGGCGAAAGTGGGGGTGACAGCGGAGGAAGGCCCATGAGCGACAATAAGCGGAAATATGTAGGATGGACTCGGGGCCAAGTCATGGAAATCCAGCCCATAGTAGAACATGAGCCCTCTCACAAAAGGATCCGTTGGGAAGCCTAAACCCCGGCGGAGGTGGGATACAAAAGGCGACATACTCGCCGGGCTCGGGGTGGGGATAGCCTGCCCTTGATTGGGCAGCCTGTGCAAACCTCGTCTGAAAGTGCCAGGCCTCCGCAGCTTTGCTTGCGTCCTCCTCCGTGGCGGAGGAGGGCATCCACCGACCACGAAGGTCGGGCAGGACAGTGTTGAAGGTCGAAAGCGGCTCGAATCTGGGGCTCGAGTGTTTGGAACATGGAGCAAGGAGAGGATTCGATGGAAGATTGAAGAGAAAGCGAGCCTTGGTCCTATTATAAGAGGAGAATACCAAGAGCGTCTCGTGACCGTTCGGGATTACGCCTTGATAGAGGAGGCGTGGCGGCAGCGCGGTTAGGTTACCATGTCCGTATTGATGAGAATCGGGAATAAGGAAACCACGATCTGCTTCAACAAAGGCGTCTGAAAGAAACCGCTTAAGCTAAATCGTTGGTGGTATAATAAAAAGCGATTCAAATAAAGGCTTGGTAGTGGTGTGACATCATGCCGCATAAAATCGTCAAGATTGGACTTGTGTACATTTTATTCTCTCTACGATTGGAATGTGGAATTTATTTTGCGAGCCGGACACTATCATGGTGTTCACAATCTTCTATGGATTATTTAGGAGGAACCCGCCTTGCAATGCCGAACATTATCTTGCGCCCGTACTCATCGTCATTGAAGCCAGGTTAGGGAGACTCTTGAGGAGTCTGGACTAGGAGGTGTCCGGGACGGCGGACTATCATCGTCGCGGACTCCAAGACTCTGAAGATACAAGATTGAAGACTCCGTCCGTGTCCGGATGGGACTTTCCTTGGCGTGGAAGGCAAGCTTGGCGTCTGGATATGTAGATCTCCTACCATTGTAACCCGGCTCTATGTAACCCTAGCCCTCTCCGGTGTCTATATAAACGGAGGGCTTTAATCCGTAGGACATTACCTCCATTACAACAATCATACCATAGGCTAGCTTCTAGGGTTTAGCCTCCTTGATCTCGTGGTAGATCCACTCTTGTACTACCCATATCATAAATATTAATCAAGCGGACGTGGGTTTTAC
Source organism: Aegilops speltoides (assembly GCA_021437245.1). Classification (NCBI taxonomy): domain Eukaryota; kingdom Viridiplantae; phylum Streptophyta; class Magnoliopsida; order Poales; family Poaceae; genus Aegilops; species Aegilops speltoides. The sequence continues at coordinate 7,349 of JAHHZJ010003427.1, forward strand.
CTCCATCAGAGGGCGAACCTGGGTGTCGTGTCCCTTGTCTCTGTTACCATCCGCCTAGGCGCTTGCGATTGGGACCCCCTACCGAGATCCGCGTTTTGACACGACATTGGTGCTTTCATTGAGAGTTCCTGCGTATGCCATCACCGATAGGCTCGATGGCTTCTTCAAACTTCAGCGCTGTCGGTGAGACTTTACTCCCGGACCAGATCTTAAATATTCGGCGGCTTTGCACTGCGGGCAACTCTCTTAGCCATCTGGAAGCAGATCAGCTTCGCCCGGCCGTCGAGTCAGATTGGAAACCCTAAACTTCACGGCCGATATCCACGGGGACTTGATCTTCTTATTCGGTAACCGCTCACGGGCTAATTAAGCAGCCATCTGGAGCATGCTCAGCTCGCCCTGGCGTCGGGTCAGATTCGGAATCTAAACTTCACGGCCCGATGTCGCGGAGACTTGATCTTGGCCTTTTCGAGCCACAGCCAAGCGAGCCGCCTTTATTACGATGGGCATGATCTAGCTCGTCGGCGGACAGTGCCTTGGTAGCGCCACCGAATCCGCTTGGCCATTGGTCGGAGCCGATCGCCCGAGACCAAGGATCGGTGGATGGACACGCCTTGGGGCTTCAACTTCCAGCGATGGGCGAATGCTAATCTTGTCCCGTGAAACTTCGTGATTCGAGTTCCGGACTCCTCGCCGAACTCCGAACCTTCGCGCCCTACCAATCGGTCGGTTGGGCGCGGTTATGGAATTCACCGCGCGGACATCTTCAACACTTCGCCCTTTGGCGACATCCTAAATCGCTAATGCATCTCTCATTATCGGAGAGTCTGGCGGACTATGGCCGGGATGGTTGAAATCAGACAGGACGAAAAATTCAGAGCCCACCCACATTGTAGCCCAGCATCGACGATCTAACGACATGCTAGACTACGACTCCGGCGACGCCGACACTATGGGCGATGATGCGAGCGAACAAGAACCAAGCGCCTACAAGGCCTTTGGAAGACCACCTAAATCATCGACATATACATGATGGACACCCCAAAAGGCGGGGATGGCGAAGAAAGCGGTGGAAGCGGAACTCTTTAAAAAGCAGCCCAAGCGCCTTGGCGTCGTGGCGCGCTCTAAATCCGCCACAGCAAGAATGGAGATTCGGCACGAGGAGACAATAATACCCGAGAGTGCTGAAGACAATCCCTCCAGCAAGACTCGGCGGGAGGATCGAGAAGCAAGCCCTCACGAGAGGAGGCGGGAGCGAAGAGGTTGAGGATCATAACTATATGCCTCCCTCGAGAAAGCGAAGCAAGCCTCAACGATGATGAATTAAATGCGTGCACTGAGGATCCCGTCGAACAAGGCGTTTCAAGCACGGGCTTATCATACAGACAAACAGCCTAAAGAAAAAGCAGCAGCAACTTCAAGCTGATCGAGGACCTCTTGGCGATCGATGGGTGAGGTCTCATGACCCGAAAAACATAAACTTCGAGCGCCCCTCAAAAGCTACCCAAGGCGCATAGCTGCTCCCCGATTAGAGGAGGAAGCATACATACCCCCATCACCTGGCATGCGATATGGCTGACCGACCACCCGTGGTCGTGAAAGAAGCATCGGGCCCCGGCCAAGACCGTGCCCGGCATCGCTACAAAAAGTCACAAGCCAAGAGGTAGCGCCCGGACTTGCGAGACATATTGGAGGACAAAGCAAGGCAATCCAGATCCATCTCTACGGATCCGTGGCGCCCCACGACCCATAGCGAATACCGTCGCGCGGATACAATAACCCGGCCGGGCGAACTGGCGGACAGCGCTCTCTCGAGCTGCGTCGTGATATTACTCAATCTGAGCGCGCACACCGCTATGCTTCAGCAGTAATGGATCATCAAATCCCGAAGGGTTTAAACCCGTAAACATCGAATCTCACGATGGTACAACAGACCCGCGGTTTGGATCGAAGATTATCTTCTCCACATCCATATGGCCCGCCGCGACAATCTCCATGCCATCAAGTATCTCCCTCAAGCTTAAGGACCAGCTCGGCATTGGCTAAACAGCTTGCCCTTGAGAGTCAATTGGGTGCTGGGAAGACACGGAAGCCGCATTCCTCGACAACTTCGAGAGACGCGTGTAATGCGACCACGAGCGCCGATGACCTAAGCCACATCATTCAACAGCGGATGAATCGTCCGGACAATTACGGACACGGTTCTGACAAAGAAAAAAACCAAATCGTCGATTGTCCGGATCAGAGGCCCTCGCAGCCTTCAAGCATAACATCATGACGAATGGCTAGCCCGGCACTGGGACGGAAAAGCCAAAATCTATGGCAGCCCTCACATCATTAATGACCGCTTCTGGCGGGAGAGGATAGCTGGCTAGCTCACAGCAACAATCTCCGTAAAAATTCTGGCGGTCTGGATACTAAGGACAACAACGGCAGTCACGTCGAAACAAAATAAGCGCGCATTAATGGCGGCGATAAAGGAGGATCTGGTAGTCAATGCGGATTCGAGGCTCGAACCCGGTCAACGGAAGAAGCCATTCAAAAGAACCACTCCGGGTCCGTCCAATTTGGACCGAATACTCGACCACCTATGCCAGATACATGGCACCCCTGAAAAACCAGCTAATCACACTAATAGAGATTGCTAGGTGTTCAAGCAGGCAGGCATGTTAATTGCCGAAAACAATGACAAGGGGCTAAACAGCGACGACGAGGAGGAGACCCGACCGCCGAACAATAGAGGACAGAAGGGTTTTCCCCCACAAGTGTGGGCGGTGAACATGATTTCTGCGACCCATATACCCAGAGGAGAGAGCGGCGCACTAAAGGGATGTCTATGCGATGGAGCGATCGCCCAAGTTCAATCCATGGTCCTCTTGTCCGATCACTTTCGATCAAAGAGACCATCCGACTAGCATCGCCAAAGCGGATTCGCGCATTGTTTTAGACCCAATAAATCGATGGATTTCACCTCACGAGAGTCGATGGGCGGCGGTAGTGCTGAACTGCTTTATCGGGATACGGTCGCCAAGATGGGCATAGACCCCTCAAGGATTAAACCTACAAAGACAACCTTTAAAGGTGTCATACCGAGTGGAAGCCAGCTGTATAGGCTCGATCTACCGCTGGAAGTGGTCTTGGATCCCGGATAATTTCGGGCGAGAGTTAATCTTGACATAGTCCCGTTTAGCGGCGGCTATCATGCTCTGCTTTCGGACGAACGCGTTTGCCAAATTCAGCGGTGCCGCATATGCATACCTCAAGCTCAAGATGCAGGCCCTCGTGGAGTCATCACGGTCGGCGGGAATACGGGCAGCTCCCTCGAGCGGAGGAACATCTGCAATGGCTCTCATGGCGGAAATCTGAGCAGCCTCTTAAGGCAATTCTCGAGTCCGGCCATTAAGCGGCGGATACAAAAGCAGCGCAGCAATACCAGCCAAGACCACTGGCGCGATCGAGCATGCGTAGCAATGCGGCTAACCCCCGCCAGCGTGATTGCAGAATAACCATTCGCGTACATCATTCGCTTTGGAGGTACCATGGGTGCGGGGAAGAACACGATCGCGATGGACCAGTGCGGTTCGACCACACGAGGGGCTCACAAGTGTGCCCCCTTTTTTATTATTATTTTCCTTCTTTGTGTACACAGGACTCCATTAACGAGAGGCCTGTCCGTGGTGAACTGCCGAACTCATGATCAACGATCGAGGGCGAAAAAAAGGCTGCGGCGAACACTCGGTGGTCTCAATTCGAGCATTAAATTTGATTATATACACCAAGTCCGCAGCTCACCTGGAGAGGACATGTTTAATTAGTCCAAATCCCTTGCTTACCGCACTATTTGTATCGATCCGCACTCATAGCAGACTTTCTTTCATAAATAATGCAGCACCTTTTTTGTTGCAATTACATTACCTTATATATATATATATGCTCATTACATGACATCTTGCACCCGTATATTTTAGTGCGGCCCTAATCGCCGAGGCTTATGTTCCCCACACTATGGTGTGATAAGTCGAACACTTTCATAAGTGCGGCACCCCAAACTTATAGCATTATATGAATCGGCTCCGAATCATGTCTTGGGTCAATAGTTGGGTTTGCGGCTCCCGTTTTGGTGCCTTACGTTCCGTTACGTCGGCTAAGGTAGCTTTGGGAGAACCACTGCGATTGCGCCCGGTTGAGCAGGCGGCGCCTCGATGGAAAGCTAAAACGGCTGCCATGATAAGGCGAGGCTGGATTGTTCGAAGGTCTTTTCGGGTCATAAAGACTCACGCCCGCTCTGACGAAGTTCGGACCATGTCCGGCGAAGGCGTGGATAAGCGCCCAGTTTGGTCTTCCGATACCAGGGGCTTCGCCAAAATTTAAAATTATAGAATTCTATGGCTAATTGAGAGTGTTCAAGCATTATAAGTCCGGTTGCCTTGTTTGTTGTGTTGAGCGCCTCCCTAGATGGACCCAAATATGGGAACAAGAGTGCTCAAGTTTATCCCGAACACCCCAGCACTCGTGGCTTGGGGGCTGAAGCCGACGACTTGCCATCTCTCAGATTTTATAAATGGCCGCACAGAAGGTAATATTTTAAATTAAACAAGCGTTTCTCAAGGCGCACATGAACAAAGTTTCAGCGCACAGGATAATGCATAGCAAGTTTACTCAAAGATTACATTTCTGGGGCACTCATCCGCAATATCGCGGGCTCCCTTCAGGACAGTTTTATAATACATTTTGGGCGTGCGATACTCCTTGCCGGTGGCGGTGGGTCCGTGAAGCTTCTCCGCATCAACCTGCCCCAATGCACCTTTAATGCGGGCGAGGCCCCAGCGAGCACCTTGAATCTGGCGGAGCGCAGTGACCTCCACCCAGGGCACGCATCCACCAGCCACCGCCTGAGGCAGTAGCTCCCGGGCATGGCCTGTTCGAGCCACGGCCGGACTATAAGGCCCTTCATGGCCTCCTAAGCTACCTTGTGAGTTCGACCAGCTGCTTCAGTGGTGGCAAAGCACGGATGGCCGGCCTCAGTCTTGAGACGAAGACCTTCTCCGTCGAGCTCCCTCCTCGCCCACGTAGAATGCGGTGGCATCGGACCTGCCTGTGGCGGAGATCTGCAAGCATACTGGAGAGCTCGAATGCGGGTAAGTGTCGGGTAGTTTACATTAACATGCACCTTTGCATGAAAATGCCTTACCCACCACTATCTTTTTTATATCTTCAACCTCTGAAGGGCCTTATGGGCCTCGGCCTTGGCGGACTTGGCACTTCGAGGCGAGGCAAGCTCGGACTCTCGAGTCTTGGAGTCATGCTCCAAACTCTCATGCTTCTCCATGAGAGCACAGGGCTCTTGCCGAACTTCCGCCACCCGTGCCTCCTGCTTTCTCGCTCTGCCTGTTCAGCGGCCGCCTGCGTTGACGCCAGAGACTAACCTCCTTGAGGGGCTGCCACCTCGTTAGTGGCCCTGCAATACCCATATTATCCTTGTTAACTTTATTGCAACCACAATCCTTTTCTATAAGGTAACTATTCAAAGTGGTGTTACTCACCTTCTTTGTCCTCGAGCTGCTTCTTGGCATGGCGAGCTCTCGCTCGGACGCTCGAGATCCTGCTTCAACACATCGACCTCCATGATTAGTCGGCGAGGTCAGGCGCAGCCTGCAAACCCATATTGACATATTTTAAGCAACCCTGCGTATATCTTGTTAGATCCTCGGTCCGGCTTTTCTTTCCGAACACGGGCGAGCATCGAAACTCTTGTCTATCGCGGTATTACATTACATAACTTTAACTTCTTACCTCAAAGCTTTGTTAAAAGGCTGCTGCGAGGCTTCGGTCGACCCGCTCTTGGTGGCTGAACCTTGAATCACCGCACTCATGATAGTGCGGTGTTCTTCGATGGGCGCCTTTAAGCGCCTCCAACAAGTTATCCGGCGCCTCCGGTTGGGCCGGAGGTGCGCCCGATGTCACGGTCTTGCCCTTCTTCGAAGGGCCGCCCTCGGACTCTGGAACCACTGCGGGTTCGATGTAGAGTCCGGCACAAAGTCCGGGAGGCAGCAGCAGGCGCCTCGGAGCCTCCTCTGATGGGTCCCTCTGGGATCCCACCTCGGCGTCCTCGTCGGTAGCGAGGTAGAGGCGGTCGGAGTGAATCCACATCCGGCCAGGGCCAGCGACCGTTCGATGAAGCGGGGAGATCGTCATCGGCGGACTACGGACAGAAGCGGCATTAGAAGGACACTCACGCGACACGAAAGAAATTGCATATCAAGGATCCGGATACTTACGATCTTGCGGGACGCTGGCCCTTTGAGGCCACTCATCCTCGCCAGCGGTGGTGTTGGCGAAACTGTCGAGGATAGTCCACCCCTCTTGGACCCTTGGCCTCCCCTATTGGGAAGCCTTCCTCTTCTTCTCTCCCTCCTCGGGGAGAGAGTCCTCCTCCTCCTCGTCTTTGGGGAGAGTCCGCCTCGTCGTCGGATGCTGATTGCAGGAACTCTTTCAAGTGTCGCTGGCCACCTTCTTGGCCTTCTTCTCGGCACCGTGCGGTGCGGAACCAGCAACCCTGCTAAGCGGGCGTTCTCTGGGTCTTCGGCATGGGAGCGGGCTGATGAGCTGCTTGGCCTTCTCCATCCATTCTGTCAAAGGAAAGAGATTGAAACCTTCTTAGAATCGGTTCAATTACCACAAGTGTCCGTAACGGGGTTGAATCACTTACCTCGTCGGCCGGATCTGCGGCGAAATCCGCGATCTTTAAATCAGCGGATCACGGGCCAGCGCCCTTAAACAGCACCCTCCGGGCGCCATTATGTAAATGTGTCGAAGAGCCGCTCAGCGCTGAGTGCTGTTCGGATTGAACTCCACAGTTGAATGCCCGTTCTTGGCATGGGAGAATCCGGCGGATGAGCATGACTTGGACCACGTCGGCGAGCTGAGCTTATTGCTCACCAGCAGAAGCGGGCTCGAGTCCGTCACCTCGCCGGATTGCCCCAGCAAGCCCTTCTCTTTCAGGAGGTGAGCTGCGTGGGGGCGAGATCTAAACTTCGGGGCCGCCGCTCATGCGAGCTTCGCGGCTCGGTGATGTAGAACCACCCGATTGCCACCCCTTGGCGGAGTCCACGAAGGCCGCCGAGCCAAGGGCGTTAGGCAACTTGCAACATAAGCGCCTCCGCATTCCGCTTGCGTGCCCTTCACAACCTTGACAGCGTTGAAAGTCTTGAGCCACAGGCGAAGTGGGGCGGATGCAAGGAAGGCCTCGCACCGCGACGATAAGCGCCGAGATGTTGAGGATGAAGTTGGCGCGGATCATGGAAATCAGGCCATAGTAAAACGCAGTCCCCGGATGAATGGGTGGAGTGGAAAGCCCGGTCTGCGGAGGAAGTGGGGAAGGAAGGCGACCCTCTCATGGGGCCCGGGGAGGATGAGCTGCCCCTCGTCGGGCGGCGATGCCGATATCGCCGGAAAGGTATCGGCTGCTGCGCAGCTGGTGATGTGCTCCTCCTTAGCGATGGAGGCCAACCATTTGCCTCCGCTCCGGACATATTCGGAGAAGGTCGGCGAGATCTTGAGCTTAGGCGTTGGAGCTTGAGTCTTGGCGGAGAAGGATAAGCAAAGGAGGAAGAAGGCGTGGGTGAGAAGGTAAATCCTTATCCCTTATATATAGGCGAATGAAACTATGCGTCCCCACCGACTGGTAAAACTCGCTTATCTCCCAAGCGCCACCATCAATGGCGGTTGGGTTACCTGCGTCCGTATTAATGAGAATCCCGGAATAAGGGAACACGATCTCTGCCCGACAAGGCGTGCCAAGAAACCGCTTAGCTAAGCGTGCTGAGGTGGTATAGTAAAAAGCGGTTCAAGTAAAAGCTGGCGCGGTGTGATGCCATGCCGCATAATCGTCGTGATTGGACTTGTGTACATTTTATTCTCTCTACGGTGGAATGTGGAATTTATTTTGCGAGCGGACACTATCTGGTGTTCATGATCTTCTGGATTATTCAAGGAGAGAACCCGCCTTGCAATGCCGAACATTATCTTGCGCGGACTTATCGTCATTGAAGCCTGGTTGAGAGACTCTTGAGGAGTCTGGACTAGGGGTGTCGGACAGCGGACTATCATAATCCGCGGACTCCAAGACTACGAGATACAAGATTGAAGACTCTGTCCGTGTCCGGATGGGACTTTCCTTGGCGTGGAAGGCAAGCTTGGCGTCTGGATATGTAGATCTCCTACCATTATAACCGACTCTGTGTAACCCTAGCCTCCTCGGTTTCTATATAAAGCTGGAGGGCTTTAATCCGTGAGGCGACATACATCAACAACAATCATACCATAGGCTAGCTTTGGGTTTAGCCTCCTTGATCTCGTGGTAGATCACTCTTGTACTACCCATATCATCAATATTAATCAAGCGGGGCGTGGGGTTTACCTCCATCGAGAGGCGAACACAGGTAAAACATCGTGTCCCTCGTCTCCTGTTACCATCCGCCTAGGCGCGCGATTCGGGACCCCCTACCGAGATCCGCGGTTTGACACGACACAAACTTCCTTACGCATTACAGTATCCAGGTCATGGCTGGGCTTCTAACGTCCTCCTTCATCACTTGGTTGACCACCAAATCTGAGTCGCCATAAACCATAAAGGCGCGGACACAGTGAAATGGCCATGCACAACCCGTACAAAAAGGGCCTCGTATTCTGCCTCATTGTTGGAGGAATCAAAGTGAATCTGGAGCACATATCTGAGCTTATCTCCTCTAGGAAACCGGGACAACCCAGCACGGAACCATTCAACATCTTAGAGCCATCAAAGAACATGGTCCAATGCTAAAGTGAACTTAGTCTCTGCTCAATCCACTCGGCAAGAAATCTGCTATTGCTTGGGACTTAATGGCTTTCTTTGCCTCAAACTTGATATCAGCGGAAGGAGTTCAATTGCCCATTTAGCCACTCGACGAGTTGCATCTCTTTTATTCGCGAATCTCTAAAAGTGGGCGTCAGGCGGCTGTTGTAATGGAATGATCGGAAAGTAATGAGCAACCTTCTTGTGGTCATGTAGATCCCATACACAAGCCGATAATGAGGATATCTTTGCTTTGATGGAGTCAAAACTTGAGACGAGGATAGTACCTTGGGCGCTGAACTTTGAAGGTTTTCCCTTCTTCTTCCCGCTCGACCGTAAATCTTATCTTGTGACTTGTCCTGTGGCTGCAATATAAAGCAGCAGAGGCTCTTTGCGGATTGGAGCAGCAAGCACCGGCTGGGTGGAAGCGAGCTTTTAGCTCGGCAAGCGCTGCATCAACCAGAGTCCACTCGAACTTATCGCCTTCTTCATCGATCGGTAAAGAGGCAATGCCTTTTCACCGGCGAAGATGAATCGACTTAGCGGCGAAGCATCGAGTAAGTTTCGGATGTCGTGCACTTTCGCCAGGGCATTTCATTGAATATAGTGCCAACTTTTTACGGGTTAGCGTCGATTCCTCGTTGAAATGAAAACCGAGTAACTTTCCACGGAACTCCAAATGTGCACTTTGACAGATTGAGCTTGATATCATACCTCCTGAGATTGGCAAATGTTTCAGCAAGGTCGATCAATAGGTGGAACCCTTCGTGACTTGACCACAATATCATCCATATGCGCTTCAATGTTCCGACTGATTTGAGTAAGTAAACGCTTACGAATCATCCTCATGAGCGTGGCTCGGCGTTCTTGAGGCTGAATAACATGGTGATATAGCGAAGCACCCAAATGGAGTGATGAAAGCTGTTTTTATCTCATCGGGTCGTCTGAGACGGATCGGATGGTACGAATAAGCGTCTAGAAAACACAATCTCGCATCCAGCGGTCGAGTCAACAATTTGATCGATCTGCGAGGAAAATAATCTGTCGGGCAGGCCGATTGATGTGTTTGAAGTCGATGCACATGCGGGCGACTTGTCCTTCTTAGGAACCATGGCGACATTGGTGAACCACTCGGGTGGTATATCTCTCGGATAAATCCTACGCTAATAGTCGAGCCACTTCCTCACCAATGGCTTTTCTCTTACGGGCGGTGGACGCCGAAGATGTTCTTTGACGGTTTTGCGGCTCGGTCGACTCTAAAGCGATGCTCAGCCAGTCCCCAGGAACACCGGCATGTCGCCGGCTTCCATGCAAAGATGTCGATTCTCATGGAGGAGGCGGATGGCGCTTCTTCCTATTTAGATTCGAGTGTTGTGAAAATATGGGTCGGAACTGCATTGGGGTCGGTCGGTTGAATGTGAGCGGGCTTTGTCTCACGGACGGTGCTTGCTGACTCTGTGGCGAGCTTCTTAGCCGTAGCAAATCACTCGGATCTGCATTTTGCTTGTATCCCTCTAGCTCATTGTTGTCACACAGGAGTCGGCAATTTTAGAGCCTTTGGAAACACTCTTACCTTTCCGATCACCGGTGATAGTGATCACACCTTTGGGGCGGACATCTTGAGTTTGAGGTACATAACATGGTAGAGCCATGAACCGTCGTAAGCTGGTCTCCCCAAAATAAGCGTGGTAAGCGCTCGAAAGTCTACAACTTCAAGCGTCGGCTTCTCTATCACGGAAATGCTTGAGTCACGAACACCATGTCGAGCTATCGACCGGCGACTCGGCTTTCTTTCAGGTATAACTCATGAAAACTCATGTTGCTGGTTCTCGGTCGGAACATCGGAATGCCCATCCCTTTCGGCGTGTCGCGCATACAATAAATTCAGTCCACTACCACCATCCATCAGCACCTTCGTCGATTCGAGTGCCTTCCGGCGGCCAGGTGGGCTCACAAAGCTTGCCTCCCGGGGTGGCTATATGAGTCGGGTGATTGGACTGGTGAATGTAATGGGAGTTTGGACCATCTCGGATAAGCTTGGGCGTCGCGGCGCGTATGTTCACCTCACGGTTGATAACCTTGATCGGCTCTTGCTTTACACATCCGCAAAGATCATCGAGTGGAGTTAACATGAGGATATCCTCCTCACTGTCCTCCTTATCTTGGCTTTGTCCGACTCCTTTTCCTTGTCCTTGGGTTTGTTTACCTTGGGCTGTTGGATCGAGGGCCTGCCTTTGCGGCGAGTGGTATGCTGGGGTAAATGAAATTACCCTCTTCGTCTTTCTTCGTGTGGATGTGACCCGAGCAGATCCATCACGTCATTTCCTTCTTTATCCTTCACCTTCTTGGGGTTCCGGGATCCTTTGGGTTTTCCTTTGAACTTGCCACGAGTCACGGCGAGCCTCTCCGGGGAGCCGCTGGTTCGACTTTCGTTTACGCTTCGGTGGGTTTCCTTTCTCCGGCCCGACTTCGGCTTGTACTTGCCGCTCGGGTCGGTCCTCCTCTTCGCCGTTAGGCGTGCTTAGTAGCAATTTCCATCATCCGACTCAGGGTCATATCTCGGTCGACCAAACTTCAAACTTAATTCTCTGTTCTTAACACCATCCTTGAAAGCATGACGCACGATGATCGAACCGCGTTCTCCGCGGTATGATGCAAAGTGATCCATCTCTGAATATACTCTCTTAAGGTCTCATTCGACTTCTGCACACAAACTTGCAGCTCTGTCAATCCAGCTGGTCGCTTGCAAGTTCCCTCAAATGTTCTGACGAACACTGGGGAAATATCTTCCCAAGTGTAAATGCTGCTTGGAGTTAACTGATTCAACCATGCTCTGGCCGAACCTTCCAACATGAGTGGTAAGTGCTTCATGGCCAGCTCGTCATTCCCGCCACCGATCTGTAGAGCCACTCGGTAGTCCTCAAGCCAAGTTTCAGGCTTAGACTCACCGGTGAACTTGCTTACTCCAGTCGCCAACCTGAAGATGGGGGGAATCACCGCGGCTCTGATAGCCCTCTTTGAAACATTCGGACTGAAACATGCACTTTCGGCTGCTAGTGGGCACATCTGTCATAGCCACCTCGATGAGCCTTGTTACAGTCGACCAAGCCTACCGCGATGATGGATCGTGGCGTCAAAGCCTGGTTCCACAGGGTCGGCCGGGAGCTCTTAGCTATCTTGAGTTGGCCTTTGTCATCTAAGCTGCCGAGGCGTAAGACCCACCCCTCGGGGGAGAGTGGGCACTCGGCGCCCATCATCATGCGATCGTATCGGTCACCATATTGGTCTCGTCGATTCTCGCGTCCTTCACGCCCGCGGAGGCGTCTGGGGCTGTGAGCGACCCGGACCCGTATTAGCGGCGGATCGACTATTGGCGGCGGGATTTATCCTGCTGCGGGCAAATCTCGATCGCATCAAGCCTCTGCCAGCCTCCGTGAGAGGGCTGAATTGACTACCTGTCTGGGTTCGCGGTGCTAAGTCTGAATCGGGGTTTGATATACGAGTCGTGGCGAAAGAGTTAGCGTCGATTGAGTCTGGCACTCATTGCATGGCCTTCGTCGAGTGCTCGGCTGGAGGTTCTCGAGCGAGTGCGTTCAGCCAAGTTGGCCAAAGCGCCACCTCAAAAAGCGCGAGCCAGCGGGTTTCTCTGTGATGGGGTATCAGGGGCATCCATGTTCTGCGTGAAGTTCTTCCCTTTGCGAGGAATTAAGTGGCTCGGTTGGTACTCCTCATGGACTTGGCGGTCGCGTCCACCGTCCACCCGTCGTCGCGGGGAAGCCGGCTGAGACTCACGAGGTCCATTGACCATCAAGACCTCCGCTTGTTGGATCTTGCTCTCGCACTCGGATGTAGTTTCTCTGAGCCGGTTGAATGGTCGAGCAGGCCGTAGAGGGACTCGTCGGGCTCGATTACGCACCTTAGGTGGTGGCCGTCTGGCGAGCCACAGCGTGCCTCACCCAGCTGGAGCCTCAACCCGACAGGCGCTTGCTGGCGGGAGGCGAGAGGTGGGCGATAGAGAATCGACCGATATGGGTCGCGGTTGCCGCAGCGAAGCGCCCAGGACACATGCGCAAAAAGTCGTCGCTTTATCGCGGGGGCTGCGTCGATGTCAGTGGAGCCTCTTGGGAAAAGCGGGTCGTCGGCGATGAAGGTGGCGCACCGAGGCGGATCTCACGACCCTCGACCAAAACTCCACAAGAAATCATGATAAAAGCAATCGAACAATTACCTTCTCCAAAAATCGCTAAGACACACTGCTGCAGTGGGCGCCAACTGTCGTGGTTCTAAGTCTGACAGTAGAATAGGGGGTAGGTATGGAGAGGCAAGATCCTAGCTATGGAGCAGTTGTAAACACAAGAGATGTATGAGTTCAGGCCCTTCTCGGAGGTAACAGCCCTCGTCTCGGGCCGGGAGGTGGTCATTGGATTATGAGTGTATGGATTACAAGAGTGCGAACCCTTTACCTTGAGGAGGGTGGCTTATATAGTGTCTGCCGGACCCCTCCGGCCCTCGATGTCAGAGGGTTTAAAGTACATTAAGGCTAGGCGTTCTTGGTAATGCCTTACATAAAAGTGTCCTAAATGCCATAAAGACTACTTAATTATAGACCGTTTGGATCTTGAGTGGCTCTAGATCTCGATGGTCGGTGAGTCTTCATGGTCGAGTCCTTGAGTCCGTCGAGTGAAGTCCCTCTTGAGTCATTTGGAAGGCAGTTTTACGAGGTGTCCTTGGGAAGGGTACTTAGGTCAGGTCTATGACCCTACCTAGGTACATGACTTCATCACTTGACCACGGTGAGAGGCGAAACTGCGGCGGTGGGAAGCTAGCCGTGGAGAACGCAGTGGTGGGAAGCTAGCTGTGGAGGCGGGCGTTGAGATCACGTTCGGCTCAGGCTCCATGTCTTCCATAGCTCCGTGCCACCTCGCGGATCTGAGCAGTGGCGTGTGGAGATGCCTGTCTTCGTTTGTCCGTGGTGCCGGGCGAGAGTTGATCGGAGGGTTTCACACACACCGAGGAACCACAATCGTCCGTTCTACGTGTGCAGCGAGAATGGGGTAAGAATAGGGGCAATTGCACCATTTTCGTGGTCGTGATCTTTTAGCAATCGGTTGATCTATTCCGTGTTCATGCATGTGACAGGCTTCTTTCTTTGGGTCAATGCTCTGGCCAAGACTCTGATAAATGAACTGCAAGAAGAGCATGGCGAATGGTTGCGCATGCTGCCCCAAACCGCAGTGGCCGCAGCACGAGCTCCGGAAGAAGAGATGGAGGGTGAAGCATGCACTGACAGAGAGCTAGCTGTTGAGCTTAGGATGTTGAAGAAGAAGGTTAGGAAGCTTGAACATCAAGCACTACCAATACCCATTTGCAAATACTTTTGCGCATTTGTAGAGTATAGTAATCGCTTTGGTTGTAATGTTGAAAATGTATGGAAGGCATCAATTATGGAGGAATTTGTAATCTTGAAATTGTATGAGAAATTCACCTAGTTTAAATGTTGGTCAAATTTGTTTAAATGTTGAAAAAAAAGAAGAAGTGACCAATATTTAAATATGTTGAAAAAAAGGAGAACAAATGAAGAATTGAAAACTTTTGATCAATGAAATGGAGCTAATGAATTATTCGAGCCAAACAATTAAGGTTAGAAATTTTTGGAGCTGTTAAATATTTAATAACAATTTAAGTAATCCAATTCAAATACACCGTGATTTAAATCAAAGACCAAAATGTCATGGAAAATGTTCCTCAGCTCTTGTAGATGTTTACACCTAGTGCCAAAATAAATGAACATTTTAAGGGCTTTACATTGAGTAGAAACTAATTTGTCTAAAAATGAAGAATTGGAAAATGCAAAAAAAAATATTAATGGTAACTAGGGACTCGAACCCAAGAGCAGCGTGGGTTTTGGTGTTTAGGACTCTTTGGTAACCGCTAGGACAGATGGCAAGAGTTTGACATGGGAAGGGAAGCAAGGTATACATAGTGAGGCTGTGAAATTTGTCAGCAGAATGAAGGTGGAAAACTGCACAAAAAATTGGTGCGGTGGGGACTCGAACCCAAGACCGGGTGGGTTTGTGGTGTTTAGGGCTGCGTTAGTAGCAGCTAGGACAGATGGCAAGAGTTTGACATGGGTAGGGAAGAAAGCGTATACATAGTGAGACTATGAAATTTGTCAAAAAAATGTGAGACCGTGAAAGCGTATGTTTGCACTTGCCATGTGGTTTTGGTTAGAGTGGCACTTGGTTTAGTGTTAGAGTGGCACTTGGTTTAGGATTTAAACGGAATAAATTTGCATGTTAGTTCATGACTTATTTTTTTTTGAATAAAACGGAAGGCTTCTCACCCCCTCTTTTGGATGAAAACCACAAGTTCTCGAGCTTCATGACTTGGTTTAGGGAAGAAATTATATGCTTGGGCACGGACATTTTTTGACACACATAATAAACCCTAATAAATAATTTAGATAAGATGCAACACAAGTACCATTACAGTAATATAAGTTCACTGACAGTTCATGGACACATGACGAAACATGACACGACACGACACGACATAGAAAAGCAACAAATAAAAAACGAAACAATCTTCATCTTGATCTCCTCCTTCCACTTTGGCCGCGCGCGCCCCTTCAACACCATCTTCATCTTCACACCTCCTCCTCGTCGTCGTAGGGAAGGGAGTGCATCCCTGCTAGAGTGGGGAAGATGTTCTCGTAGTTAATGTAGATGTTGTGAAACGGTGAAGAAGATGGCCTGCTGCCGCAAAAGACTTGGCGAGGGCACGTGCAGCGTCAAACTGGTTGGTGAAGGTGGCCGTGAGCGATGAGGAGGATGCAGCTCTGATCCACGAACCTCGTTGAGGTGAACATCCTCGGCGAGCCCCATGGGAGGTGGGCATAGCCGGCTCTGAGGAAGGCGCAGGTGAGTTCGATGGAACCCCTCCACCTTGAGAAAGCCCACACGCGGAGCTCCCTCTCCACGAGCACGCTCGGTGGGTAGCGCCGCTCGGCCTGACAGTGACGGACGGTGAAGGTCGGCCCGTTGAACTGCATGGTCTCGGTTGGGGAGGCTCGGTCGATTGGGTGTTTGAAGTTGGAAGAATGGATCGGATCTGGCTTATGGGTGGGAGGAAGATAGGCACCCCATTTATAGGCTTGTGGGTGGGAGAGAGAAGAGAAAGGGTGAAGCAGTGCGTGTGTGAACCCGAGCAGCGTGTGTGTATCCGTTCGCTTTGCACTCTTAAATTTTGCCCAAAAGCGATGCATGCATGGGGCGGCGTGCGTGCATTTGAATCACTGCATAGCTCTTTGACCAGACGGTGCATCTGACTCGTTGAACCACCTAGCTGGCCTCGCTAGCCTAGCGCGCCTAGCACGCCTCGGTCGCCTCGCTCGCATGCATGCACGTCGCAGCCTCCTGCACATGCAAACCCACGTCGCAGCCTATGCACGTCGCCGCCTCCCATGCATGCATGCAAGGACTGGAAAGGCTGAGACGGGCTATTTACTGCGGTCTCAGGCCCAGACAACGAGACGGCCCAACGGCCCATCCAGCACGCCCGATATTTGTTTAAAAAAAGAATCTCCCAGCCAATCAAATTGCATCTCGCGGATCGCCCCCCTCCTCCCCACAGAATCCTTCTAGAAGGGTTAGATCGACGGCCCTTGTTCAGCGCTAGGGTTAGATGAACGGTCCTGGTTCAGCGCAGCATAATAAATTAAATAAAAATCAGAAAAATAAAAAACCAGCGCACATAGTCTTCTTATGTCCTATACTAACGATTTAAGTTGATAAACAAGGTTTACATACATTTAAACGATAAGTTCATGTGTATTTGTATGATATCTCGAGTATCTCAAACTCTTTTGTATGAAGTGAAGAGAAGTGTTTTGGGGAAATAAACATGAAAATTTCAAAAACCCACCATGATTCATTTTAGAGTGACTAAGAAGGATACAGGCTTAGTAGCCTCATTTTGATGTTTTACACTTATTTAAATGTTGGTCAAAGTTAAGTTTGACCAGAATTCAAATGAGCAAAACAAATTTAAAAAAAATCAAAAAATGGAAAAACCAGCGCACATAGTCCGTATATATAGAATATATATTTTTAGGAAAGTTATTTGGCTGATTTAGACTAGGTCGAAAAAAACCTTGCTTAGAGATGAGGCCGTTTACCCTACCTTTGGACCCTCATTTTAGCACATTTTTCATGAAAAGTTCATAAACCTCACCACAGCTTCATTTTGGATTGACTAAGAAGGATCCAGGCTTAGTTCTTCATTTTGATGTTTTAGACTTGTTTAAATCATGGTCAAAGTTAGGTTTGACCAGAATTCAAATGAGCAAAACAAATTCAATAAAATCAAAAAATGGAAAAACCATGTGCTCATTCAAACATCATCCAACAGATTTAACCATCATGTCAAACATAGTTCTAACATCATCCAACAGAAATACAACATTATTCATAATTTTTCATAATTATTCACATATAGCGTTAAGACTTACATGCATTCCTTGAGCTTCTTGCCATCACTTTGCTCCGCGTGCACCATGTGCTCATTGCTTCTTCTCTTCTCCTCTTGGTTGTCGTTACCTTGTGCGTCTTCTTCAAACCTATCATAGAGCTGTGCAAAGCATAAATGGTAATGAGATCATGTCAAGTGACCCATAAATGTACAGTAGTATTTGACCCTTGCAAGATTTACATACCTAGCAGAACTCACAACAACAGAAGGTTGGTCACCATTTAGAGCCTCACTTGGACCATCATTTGGAGCCTCACTTGGATCACCAAGATCATCATTTGGAGCCTCACTTGGATCACCATGATCACAATTTGGAGCCTCAATTGGATCATCGTCAAAATCATGCGGCTGTTGACCATCATCATTTCGAACGTCGTCAAAATCCACATCTGATGCAACCGGCTGCTATCCATCATTTTCATTGAAGCCTTCATCGAAACTCTCTCCGAACGCTGGATCTACTGTGTTATCACAATACTTACCTAAATGACCAGACCCACCACATCTTGTGCACTTACGCTTCCTCGCTCCAAGTCCAGCTCCTTCACTGCAAGGTCTGATTCGACTCTTCCTTGGTCTACCTGCTGCTCTTTTGAGGCTGGAGCAAAAGCTTGAATCCGAGGGTCCACCATGTCCCATTGTTGTTTTCCCTCCATAGCAGGCAAGGCATAAGTATATGTGGCTTTGAACCTTACAGTGAGTAGTAATCATGCACATCTTGCTGAATGTTCCTTGGACGAGGGAGAGAAGTGATGAAAAACAAGGCATGAATGCATGGCAACGAGTTATCTGCCATTGCCTACAACTGCAAGTTCTAGCTTCTAAATCCTTTGGATATCTCCATTCCCTCTTCTCTTTATCCAAATATGATATCTACATGTTGTGGTACCCGAGCAAGAGTCATGTTCATTTCCAAGCACTATTGTTTTCTGCATCGGCTCATTCATCACGGCGGGGATGATAATGTAGCCCATGAATTTTGCCTCGGCTATTATTCCTGCACGATAATGAAATTTCTGCATGTATTCTATCCTTATCCTATCCAGCAAATCCACCACATAATGACCCTTTAGTTTCCGGATCGTTGAGTTGAAAGACTCTGCTAGATTATTGTGCACATAGTCAACTTTGCTCAGTTCACTGAATTGACCGGCCCATAACTTGGAGTGGTGTGTTTCCAAGTATTCTTTCACTTTGGGATTCATGTATAACGCCTCAAGTGGTAGTTGTGCTTCTTCACCTTTGCAAGTCAAAGATCTGGCCATAAATTGTCGGTATACACCTTTCCTTTGAATTTCTTCATGAAATTTGCAGCAAGGTGACGCATGCATTCCCTATGCTCTACTCCAGGGAAAACATTGTCCACGGCCACTTCTAAACCTTTGCAGGCATCTGTATGAATGACCAACCCATTGGGATGTGCAATAGCCCGGCGCAGATTATGCAAAAACCAAGTCCAGCTCTCCTCAGACTCTGTCTCTAGCACACTGTAGGCAACTGGAAATACAAAACTGTGTGCATCAACTACACAAGCAGCTACTAACTGTCCTTTAAACCTCCCTGTGAGAAAAGTGGCATCAATAGCCAAATAAGGCCTGCAACCTGCCAAAAAACCCCGACGACAAGCCTCAAAGCAGACAAAAACCCTCCTAAAGCATTCCTTGGTCTTTGTCACTCCCCTGAATGTGTACTCCACGGTGTGTTTGATCAATATCTACAATACTACCTGGGCTTGTCCTCTCCACTTTACCTTTGAATGAATACAACAGTTGAAAACTTTCCTGCCAATTACCATACATAGAATCCATAGCCTGTTGTTTACCATTAAACAACCTCGTGTATGGTAAATCTATCTTGAATTTATCTTTGATGTTCTTCTACAATTCCTTTGGACCCACTTGCTGGTTTTCTTTCACCCACTTCTTTACTTCTTCTGCCACACATCTTGACTTGGCTCTCTGATTGTATCCTTCCTAAGGGTTGATTCTGGCATGTGTGCTTAAAGGTTCACTTTGAGGAACATTAGTGCTATTTAGCATTTTAGATCGAGCAACCTCCATGGACAACCCTCAGTCGGACAGTGCACTCTGTAACGTACTTGATCGCTCTTGTCAACTTTGAAAGTATGTTCTACCTTGATGCAGTATGTCACAACTGCATTTCTACACTCATTCATGGATGCAAAAACTGTACCTTCTTCCAAATTAGGGTTCAAAGGGTCCCATTCAACAGCTGCAAGGTCTTCGTCCTCACCCACCGCGTCATCATCCACACGGACTGCATTGTGAGCCTCATCTTGGTTATCAGCCCGAGGTGCCCGTCGTAAATTCCGAATAACATCAGAATATAGCTTCTCTTCATCTACCCCAGAATTGTAGTCATCATGCTCCACTTCAAGGGGGACCCTACTGCTGTTGCCCACACTTGTCGAGCCACCACGTCGCCGTTCACCAACTGAACTGTTCTAGCTAGAGACGCCATTACGACGACTTGGTTCTCCCCGAGATGTTGCACCCGTCATCCTAGGTCCAAATGCCTCCTCAAGCACATCAACTTGCAGCCTCACATGAAAATTATCTTTCTCTTTATGCCTAACAAACATGGTAGCTAGCTCTTCATCATTACTAACTGTCACCCATTTCTTTTCCCCATGATAGTATTTGTATACCACTTCATCAAGCAAACCCCAAGGATATTGGCTACAAATTACCTCCCCAAATTGTCTGAAACTCCAATTACTAGCCATTGGCAACCGATATTCAGAACCTCCTTGGTATTTCTTCTGATCCTTTGCATCGAACGTGTACCGGTCCCTTCTAATGTGCATCAAGAAAGCAAACCACAACTCCATCCTAACGAAAAACAGAGCGCAATCAGCACACTAATTGGGCAAACCTACTCGAATCAGTGTTCAAATGCACAACTAAGCTCAATCTAAACAGGAGGCAAGACTTACCCCTCGAGAACCCAGTCGTGGGCCGGAGGATCTCCGACCCGATGCCTGCCTCGCCCGGATACTTGAGGTCACGCTGCTCTCCATTTCGGCCTAGGGTTCTTCCTCCTAGTTCAAATAGCTCCAGCCCCC
>JAHHZJ010003428.1:0-41502 GCA_021437245.1 Aegilops speltoides
CTCTTCCCACGCTTAGGGGCTTTGGCCTCCGGATCTTCGGAGGCGGTCCTCTTCTCCCCCTGAAGGGAGGGGTTCTTGGTTCCCCCCTCTTCAGTCGCCCCTTTGGGTGAAATATTAGGTCCTCTATTTTCCCCGTCGCCCCCTTCTGTGGGTGCGACCTCCAACATTCTGACCAGCACGGGCTCCAGTGCGGTCTCTGGGAGGGGAGCCGGACACCTTATCAGCCTTGATCATGCCACCCATTCCTGTAAAGAACAAGGGGTCAGGAGGCGAACTCTAGAAAGGCATATAAACAGAATGTCCGGACTCTGAGCTATTTACCTGAGTATCGGGGCGATCGTGGCTTAGGCCTGCGTCCTCGGCTAAATCCGGACACGCCACCTGCGGTCCGAAGAACAACTTGTACATCTCCACGGGTGTCGCACCCATGAAGTGTTAGAGAATCCGAGGTCCCTCCGGATTGAACTCCCATAAACGGAGAGGACGATGTTTGCAGGGCAGAAGATGCCTGATTAGCATAACCTGCATCACCTTGATCAGGTCGATCTCCCTCGCTTGGAGGTCTCGGATCCGGCCTGCGATGAGGGCACGTCTTTTGACGGCCCCCAATTGAGCTCCTTGGTTGACCCACGACATTAGCTGGCGTGGAGGTCCCGGCGGAATGAAGGCGGCGGCTTTTGCTGCGCCTTTGAGCGGTGATGTAGAACCACTCCTGCTGCCACAGTCCGAGTTCCTCTTGCAAGGAACCATCAGGCCACGGGGCATCGGCCTTTTTGCTTATGGTCGCCCCTCCGCACTCTGCTTGACGCCCCCCGATCATCTTCGGCTCCACCTTGAAGGTCTTCAGCCATAGGCCGAAGTGGGGAGTGACGCGGAGGAAGGCTTCGCAGACGATAATGAATGCGGAGATTTGGAGGATGGACTCCGGAGCCAAGTCGTGAAAGTCCAGCCCATAGTAGAACAGGAGCCCTCTCACGAAGGGAACCGTCGGGAAGCCTAAACCCCGACGGAGGTGAGATACGAAGACGACATATTCACCGGGCTCGGGGGCGGGCACGGCCTGCCCTTGGGCAGGCAACCTGTGCGAAACCTTGTAGGCCAGGTACTTGGCCTCGCGCAACTTCAGTATGTCCTCCTCCGTGATGGAGGAGGGGATCCACCGGCCCTGGAGGTCGGAGCCGGACATGGTTGAGGATCCGAAGCGCTCGAATCTGAGGCTCTGGGTGTTGGAACTGAGAGCGAAGAAGAGATTCGATGCGAGATTGAAGAACAAGGACAAGCCTTGGTCCCTTTATAAAGAGGAAAAAATACCAAGAGCCGCCTCCGTGACCGTTCGAGATTCACCTTCGATAGAGGAGGCGGGGCGACGGGAACAGTTGGGTTACCCACGCACGTATTGATGAGGATCCCGGAATAAGGGGAACACGATCTCTGCTTCGACAAGACGTGCCAAGGAAACCGCTTCGCTAAACGTGCTGAGGTGGTGTAGTAAAAAACGATTCAAACAAAGGCTTGGTTGCGGTGTGATGTCACGCCGCATAATACGTCAGCAGATTGAGCTAGTGTATATTTTATTCTCTCTACGGTGGAATGTGGAAATTATTTTTGCAGAGCCGGACACTATCCTGGTGTTCATGATCTTCTCTGGATTATTAAAGGGAGGAACCCGCCTTGCAATGCCGAACATTATGCGCACCGGATTTATCGTCATTGAAGACTGGTTCGAGAGGCTCTTGAGGAGTCTGGACTAGGGGTGTCCGGACAGCTGGACTATCATTATCCGCCGGACTCCAAGACTACGAAGATAGAAGATTGAAGACTCCGGCTCGTGTCCGGATGGAACTTTCCTTGGCGTGGAAGGCAAGCTTGGCAATACGGATATGTAGATCTCCTACCATTGTAACCGACTACTGTGTAACCCTAGCCTCCCGGTGTCTATATAAACCGGAGGGCTTTAGTCCGTAGGACAACATACATTACAACGATCATACCATAGGCTAGCTTCTAGGGTTTAGCCTCCTTGATCTCGTGGTAGATCCACTCTTGTACTACCCATATCATCAATATTAATCAAGCAGGACGTAGGGTTTTACCTCCATCGAGAGGGCCTAAACCTGGGTAAAAACATCGTGTCCCTCGTCTCCTGTTACCATCCGCCTAGACGCACAGTTCGGGACCCCCTACCCGAGATCCGCCGGTTTTGACACCGACACTAACCATTACACACAATTTACCAAACTCGATGGGACCGATTCAACAAACTCGGTCGGACCGATTTAGCAAACCTAGTGACCGTTAGGATTTTTGGTGGGACTGACATGCAACTCGGTAGGACCGATTCGGTTAGGGTTAGGGCATAACGTAATCTCGGTAAGACCGATTACACAAACTCGGTGAGACCGATTTTGGTAATAAGCTTTCGAGAGTTGGTCGTAAACTTCGGTGGGACCGATTTGCTCTTTTCGGTGAGACCAAAATGTTACAAAAGGGAAACAGAGAATTTACATTGCAATCTCGGTGGGACCGATCGCTCACTTTGGTTAGACCGAAACGTTACGAAGGGAAACAGAGAGATTACAATCCCATCTCAGTGAGACCGAGATCCCTATCGGTAGAACCGATTTGCTTAGGGTTTGTGACAGTGGCTATGACTTTGAAATCGGTGGCGCCGGATAGGAAGAATCGGTGTGACCGATTTTGGCTTATGTTTAGGTCATTTGTGGATGTGAGAATGTAGCTGAGGGTTTTGGAGCATATCACTAAGCACTTGAAGCAAGAGGCTCATTAAGCAACACCTCATCCCTCCTTGATAGTATTGGCTTTTCCTATAGACTCAATGTGATCTTGGATCACTAAAATATAAAATGAAGAATCTTGAGCTTTTGAGCTTGAGCCAATCCTTTGTCCTTAGTATTTTGAGGGATCCACTTTCATCATCCATGCCATGCCATTCATTGAGCTTTCCTGAAATAATAGTCTTGGAATAGCATTAGCTCAATGAGCTATATGTTGTTATGAATTACCAAAACCACCTAGGGATAGTTGCACTTTCAATCTCCCCCTTTTTGGTAATTGATGACAACATATAGATCAAAGCTTTGACAAATGATAATAAGATTTAACAACATCGTCACTTTGAGAAGTATGTGATGAGCAAGAGCTCCCCCTAAATTTGTGCATAGTTTAAGATTTGCTTTGGACTGCAAATGCACAAGGAATCAGGCTCATGGGTTACTCTTCCATGTCACATACATCTTGGTGGAGCGCTCAAAATGATAAATATTGAATACATGCACTCATCACCAAGCAAAGTGAATGATCACATAGGATAGATAAGATAATATCATCTAGCAAGCATAAGTGTAGCATATGATCAAACACATGATCATCAAGTATCACAGAGACATAGAGTATCTCAAACAAGAAAATAAAGTTTAACCACCAAAGCAAGAGAGAACAAAAAGCAACACTCTCTCTCGAAGCCTATGATCTATACATTTTTCTCCCCCTTTGGCAACAAGTTACCAAAAATTTCATAGAAAATGCATAGTACTAGATCGAATCTCAGGCTTGGTCTTTAGGTGGTGGTGTAGAGATGGCTCCTTGGACGAAGACTTCAGTTGATGTGGATGGAGCTGGTGGTGTAGGTGCTGGAGCTGGTTACACTGGAGCTGTAGGAGCTGTAGCTGGTGCAGATGAAGTGGTTCTGGTGTCTGTCACTGGCACTGCAGCTGATCTCTGAGCTCTAGGCACTCTGGCAAATGCATCAGTGGTTGTCTTGCCCTTCCTCTCCTGCATGTCATCCTGTAGCTGCTCCACAACCGATGAATCTCGATTACTTTGACATCTAAATCATAGAATTTTTGTTCCATGATTCTTTCTAGGCTCTCTGGTTTTGAGTTAGGGTGGCCAACCCTTCTCAATCCTCGAGTTGATGCTATCAAGTAACCAAGCTGCTCCTGCTTGTTCTTCAAAAAGTACTCAGATGCCTCCTCTTGCGTTGGCATCTTGGCAGCCTTCTCTTTCTTTGCTTTCTCCTTCTTATCTTGAGCTTGTACTGATGATGGTTCATTCTCATTCATCACAACTTGATTGTCCTCAGAGTCTGGATAGAGAACAAAGTGTTCCTTATCCAACAGATATTTTCCTGTGCCCATCTTTGAGTTAATCAACTCCTAAATTTGTGGGGCATATCCACAACTTCTCTTTTGGTCTGCTGCTATCCTCTTGATAGTCTCAACCATGAGGCTCATGACCTTGAATTTCTGTGGCACATCAAGCAAGTGTAGCAAGTTAATTGCATGCCCTCTGATCATGTTGTGGTCACCTGACTTGGGCAAAAGAGTGTGCCTTAGGATCCAGTTGATCATTGGCAGCCCTGACAGAAGATAATGTACAGATCCAAATTTATGTGTCTCAACTGCAGCATCTGGGATCTCCTTGTACATATGAGCCATGGAATTGTGATCCATCTTCTTCTTGGCATAGACATCCAAGTCATCTTCACTCTCCTTTGGGGCATTGATCAGATTTGCCCATTCCTCAATAGTTGATTGGTACCTTGTACCTTCAGACATCCAAACTATCCTGCCATCTGGATAGAAATGTGCTGTGGAGTAGAATTGCATAATGAGCTCATCATTCCAGTTGGTGAGCTTTTGCCCAACAAAATCAGCAACTCCACAAGCAACAAATCTGTCTTGCACTCCAGGATAGTGCTCTTCATTGTCCTTTATGTAGGTCCAGTTGACCCACATCATATCACACACTATGGGCTTCTTATCCAACAAGATTGTCTCATAGAAGTCCTGCTGTTCCTTTGGATGGAACCTGTAATCAACATCAGTTCTTCTCCTTGAGGCATATGGATCTTCCATCCTCCATACCCTCAACCCTGAGTCCTTCCTGATCCTCATGTCCTCAGCCACAGGATGGCCATCATTGTGGTCTAGTATCTTGGGCTTGAGCTTCCTTAGGACCTGTCCTTCTTCATCTTCCTCATCAGCAACATTTGGCACTGGGGCCTTGTTCTTCTCAGCAGCTGGAATACTCCTGGTATTCCTCTTTGGTGCAAGCTTGGCCTTGGGGGCAGCTTTGGGTGCTTCCTTGGGCTTAGATGTTGCAGCCCCTGATCTAATAGCATCACCCATAAGCTTGGGTGCCTTGGGTGCTGGGGCAGCAACCTCTTCTTCCTCTTCAGAGTCTCTTCTCATTGAGGGCTTTCCAAGAACCTGGGTAGTTGTGGTTCTTGCTCTCTTCTTCTTCTTATCCTGAGTAGCTTCATCCTCTGACTCAATGGTAAACTTTATTGTTTCTCCAGTGGGAACTTTCTTGGGTTTGGAAGATGTGACTTTCTTTTCAGGTGGCTCTTTGGATTCAGTCTGTTCTGGCACTTGAGTGGACCTTCTGACCTTGGGCATAGGTGTCCTCTTGGCAGGAACTTTCTTATTGAGGCCAGGCTTTGTATTCTTTGCTGAGCCATATTCCTTTTTGAGCACTACTTTCTTGGAAGTAGCCTCATCTTCAGCTGCCACATAGTCCTCATCCTCTGAGTCTGAGGTTCTCTTCCTCCTTTTCCTGGTAGCAGTCTTAGGCAGGTTGCTAGGAGTGCTTCTGCTTCCTTCATCTGAAGTGCTTAAGGGACTAGTGCCCTTACTCATGTCAATCTGCTCTTCTGACCTGTTCTGACTGCCACTCTGGTGCGACATCTGCAAACACCGATCACGACTCGTGAAGAGTTATAGATGAGGTAGAATGGATGAGCATCACAAAATGCAAAGATTTTTGCAAAAGAATGATTCAAAAATTCAGTTTTAGTTTTCCACAGAAAGCATTTCGGATCAACCGATTTTCAAACTCGGTGATACCGAAGCAGTTTTGGAACCTAAACCGATGAAATCGGTTGGACTGAGTCACAGTTTGGTGGCACCGAGACTGCTAGGGTTTCACAAAGTCCTAAAATCGGTCTCACCGATTAGCAATTCTTGGTCAGACCGAGAGTTACTAGTGCAATGGCATAAGCCAAATCGGTGGGACCGAGTTTTTCAACTCGGTGGGTCCGAGATGGTTTCGGCAGAAACCTAACCCTAAAATTTCAAATCTCATCTACTCTACAGATTGCATTGACTGGATAGGAGTGTTTCAATCATGGCAAGAATCAATAAGAACACAATGTGCTAGGAATCGGACGAGGATAGCACAGTGATCGAGTCCATACCCTAGCTTGGCGATGAACTCGCTACGGCGGCAACGGCGGGTTGAAATCCATTGACGGGCGGAGACCAGCTGACGTAAGGCGGTGGCGACGAGGAGACGATCCGGAGACAGGATGGCGAGCGAGCTATTGCTGCAGGCGAAGGGGTTGGAGGAATTTCCAAATTTTGCACTGTGACTATATATAGCCCGACCTGCCGGTGTGACCGAAGTGGAACAACTTCGGTGGCACCGAGATGCATAATCGTGTGCTGATTACAGAACTCGGTGTGACCGAAAAGTTCAAATCGGTTGCACCGAGATGGAAAACTTAGATCAACTTAATGATCTCAGTAGGACCGAAATGGAGGAATCGGTCAGACCGAGAATCACAAAGAAGTTTTGGAAGTTCAAGTCTATGACGAATCGGGGACTCCGAGTGCTCCTCACACAGAGTGGTTCGAATCTGACTTGATCAAATTTTGTGATGTAGCACGAATAGAGTTTGAGACGAGAAGAGCATAGATAGCTAGAGAATGTTCTTAGGCATTCTTGTCCATCCACCTGGCAAAAAGAAAAGAAGCCAAACAATCAAACCAACAAGTGGATGTCCTTGAATGAGTAAGATATGCACCAACATGCTCACACAATAAGATGGCAAATGAAATATGTGGCAAAACATGCACAACCAATTCTAGCATCTATCAAACAATTGGCGATGACTAGGTCATCTATATATGAGTATATTGACTTAGGAGTCAAATGAAAACATTTGATCATAGGTCATACTCATCGTTTAAGCTCAAGTGGGGTTACAACTTTTACATAATGCATTGATGTGTTCACACCATTAGAGTTGCTTTGACTCAATTCTTAGAGTTAAGCTCCCCCTAGATGTGAGGTCCCCTTTTAGAGGGATGAACTAACCTTGGGTTTTGTCGATGATGACTTCATGTAGGTGTTGAAGATGTGGATGCTCAATGTTGATGTAGATCATTTGGAGCAATCCTTTGGAGTGAGTTGCACTTTCAACTTACCTAATGGGTTAGTCCCACAAGGAACAAACAAGGATATCCATAGACATAGAGTGAAGCACACACAAGATTATGTCCATGAAACCATTAGGTTACCTTGTCCCTTGCCTTACCAACATGAGGGTTTGTGACTCCTTGAACTAGTGCAAGATGTGGAGGTTGATTGCACTTGTTCTTGCCATAATGATATGAGTGAAGAATGTTGGCGGAGTCACCCTCAAGAACTCTCTAGTTCTTCTTCTTCGGGATCCACATCATCTTGATGGGAATCCTTGGAGTTGTAGTTGTACTTGATGAAGTAGAACTTGACGTAGTCTTGGGAACCCACTTGAACGAGGCCTTAGGTGCTTCTTCAAATGCATCAATCCCTTCTTGAAGCTTGTCCTTGCCTTTGTTCTTTGGTCTTGTGGTGGAAGATCATCTTGTGCTTGTGTTCCCTTGAAGGAAGTAGGATCATACTTCTCTTGTTGAGGAACAAACTTTGTCTTGGGGTATTGATCTTCTTCCCACTCAACTCCATTGGCATTGAACTTTCGTTCAAAACCAACACCTTGATTCTTCCGGTGCCTTCCTTGCTTGCGTACAATTTCCTCGAATTGCTTACTCCCGGCAAGGCTCTTGTAAACTCCTTTCTCTATAATTCCCTTCAATAAGCTATTTTCTTGCTCAAGTGTAACTTGGCTAAGAGAATCATTAGTGGAATCAAGAGAACTACTAGAAGCAACAATATTGGATTTGACATTATTATTGTTACTACTAGAGGAAGTATCTTTCTTGTACTTGTTACTAGACTTGACTTGAGGCATGTAAGTAGATAAGAGTAAACACTTGGCAATGTAAGGAAAACTTTTCTTACAGAGATCATCATTGATTGCTTTTAAGAACTCATGCTCTTGCTCAAGATTGATCTTTTCAAAGCGTAACTTCTCATGAGCCCTTAAAAGTTCTCGATGATCTTCGAAGATAGTTTCATGAGCCAACTTTAGAGTGTTTAGTTCTTTAGTTAGAAGCTCAATCTTCTCCGTATCATTGTCATTCGTTTTATCTTGATTAGCATGATTAATTGACGTTTCATCATAGTATTCATCACTAGAGTTGTCAACAAGTAAATCATCATCCACAAGCAAGTCATCTTCATCACTATGGAAATCAACATACTCAGGATGTGTTACCTTTGGACCTTTGGCCATGAAGCATCTTCCAATTTCTTCATTTGGTGAATCAAATATGTCGTAGGAGTTGGTTGACACATGTGCTAGACCGGCAACACCTTCATCTTGAGTATTTTCGGAGTCGGAGTGATAGCTTCTCTCGGAGTGATTGTCGGAGTCGGAGCCGGATACCCATTCACCAACATGAGCTTGATGTCTTCATTTTGTGTAGCTCCTTGATGGCTTGTCCTTCCTTTCCGAATCCTTGCTTCTCCGTGAGGGTCTTCATTCCTAACTATCATCTCTACTCCTCCTCTCTCTTGGTGGTGATTCTTCTCTTTTGCTTCTTCTTCTTGGAGAATCTTCTCTTCTTTTGTAAGGTGCCGTACACTCATTGGAATAGTGTCCGGGTCTCCCACAATTGTAGCAATTGCACTCTCGACTTGAAGATCTTTTGTCATGGTAAGACCTTGACTTGGAGCTTCTTTCTTTGCTTCTACTCTTGTAGAATTTGTTGAAGTTATTCACCGTTAAGCTCAATTCTTCATTGAAGGTTTGTGTCTCACTTGATGATGTGGGGGCTTCACTTGAGGCTTTGTAAGCACCACTTGACTTGTTGTGAAGTTCCTCCTTATCCTTGAGTGACATCTCATGAGCAACAATTCTTCCAATGACTTCCGTTGGCTTGAGATCTTTGTAGTTTGGCATCATTTGGATCAATGTGCACATAGTATCATACTTTCCATCCAATGCTCTTAGTATCTTCTTGATGATGAATTTGTCGGTCATCTCTTCACTCCCTAAGCCGGCAATCTCATTTGTGATAAGAGCAAGCCTATAGTACATTTCAGCGACACCTTCAGCATCCTTCATTTTGAACTTGTCAAGCTGACCTTGGAGCACATCCAACTTGGATTCCTTGACGGATTCGGTACCTTCATGCATATCAATCAAAGTATCCCAAATTTCCATTCCATTCTCAAGACGGCTGATTTTGTTGAATTCTTCGGGGCACAATCCGTTGAAGATGATATCACAAGCTTGAGCGTTGTATTGCAGCATCTTCAATTCTTCCGCATTAGCTTCACGGTTCGGTTCTCTCCCATCAAAGAATTCACCTTGCAAGCCAATACAAATAATTGCCAAACGGCGGGGTTATGTCCGAGAATATGCATTTTCATCTTATGCTTCCAACTAGCAAAATTAGTACCATCAAAGTAAGGACCTCTACGGTGATAATTTCCCTCGCTAGACGCCATACTCTCCTAGGTTGTGAAACCAAGGCTATGACCACCAAAGCTATGGAAATCAAAGCAAATGGATACCAAAGCTATGATACCACTTGTAGGACCTTGAAGTATGTCTAGAGGGGGGGAGTGATTAGACTACTTGACCAATTAAAAACTTAACCTTTTCCCAATTTTAGAGTTTGGCAGATTTTAGCTATTTTAGGACAAGTCAAGCAATCATCACACAATTCAAGCAAGCATGCAAAGAGTATATGGGCATCAGAAATTAAAGCATGCAACTTGCAAGAAAGTAAAGGCAAGGGTTTGGAGGATTCAAACGCAATTGGAGACACGGATGTTTTTGGCGTGGTTCCGATAGGTGGTGATACCGTACATCCACGTTGATGGAGACTTCAACCCATGAAGGGTAACGGTTGCGCGAGTCCACGGAGGGCTCCACCCACGAAGGGTCCACGAAGAAGCAACCTTGTCTATCCCACCATGG
Organism: Aegilops speltoides; assembly: GCA_021437245.1. Classification (NCBI taxonomy): domain Eukaryota; kingdom Viridiplantae; phylum Streptophyta; class Magnoliopsida; order Poales; family Poaceae; genus Aegilops; species Aegilops speltoides. Next base: position 10,112 of record JAHHZJ010003428.1, read on the forward strand.
CCGTCGCCCACGAAGAACTTGCCTCACTAGCGGTAGATCTTCACAAAGTAGGCGATCTCCTTGCCCTTACAAACTCCTTGGTTCAACTCCACAATCTTGTCGGAGGCTCCCAAGTGACACCTAGCCAATCTAGGAGACACCACTCTCCAGGAAGTAACAAATGGTGCATTGATGATGAACTCCTTCCTTTTGTGCTTCAAATGATAGTCTCCCCAACACTCAACTCTCTCTCATAGGATTTGGATCTGGTGGAAAGAGGATTTGAGTGGAAAGCAACTTGGGGAAGGCTAGAGATCAAGATTCATATGGTAGGAATGGAATATCTTGGCCTCAACACATGAGTAGGTGGTTCTCTCTCAGAAATGGTAAGTTGGAAGTGTAGGTTTAGTCTAATGGCTCTCTCCAGGAATGAGGAGGAGGTGGAGGGGTATTTATAGCCTCCACACAAAATCTAACCGTTACACACAATTTACCAAACTCGGTGGGACCGATTCAACAGACTCGGGCGGACCTATTTAGAAAACCTAGTGACCGTTAGGATTTTCGGTTGGACTGACATGCAACTCGATAGGACCGATTCGGTTAGGGTTAGGGCATAACGTAATCTCGGTAAGACCGATTACACAAACTGAGTGAGACCGATTTTGGTAATAAGCTTTCCAGAGAGTTGGTCAGGTAAACTCGGTGGGACCGATTTGCTCTTTTCGGTGAGACCGAAATGTTACAAAAGGGAAACAGAGAATTTACATTGCAATCTCGGTGGGACTGATCGCTCACTTCGGTTAGACCTAAACGTTACGAAGGGAAACAGAGAGATTACAATCCCAGCTCGGTGAGACCGAGATCCCTATCGGTAGAACCGATTTGCTTAGGGTTTGTGGCAGTGGCTATGACTTTGAAATCGGTGGCGCTGGATAGGAAGAATCGATGTGACCGATTTTGGCTTTAGGTTTAGGTCATTTGTGGATGTGAGAAAGTAGCTGAGGGTTTTGGAGCATATCACTAAGCACTTGAAGCAAGAGTCTCATTAAGCAACACCTCATCCCTCCTTGATAGTATTGGATTTTCCTATAGACTCAATGTGATCTTGGATCACTAAAAAATAAAATGAAGAGTCTTGAGCTTTTGAGCTTGAGCCAATCCTTTTTCCTTAGTATTTTGAGGGATCCACTTTCATCATCCATGCCATGCCATTCATTGAGCTTTCCTGAAATCAAGGTTGGAAAAAGCGGTAGGCGTAAGCGAGGCGGTTGGCCTTTGCCTAGTCTCTAGGTGGTGCCTAAGCGCCCTAGGCGCGGCCTAGGCGGTAATATAGTTTTTACTCGAAGTGTATTTCTGATTATTATATGGGTGTTGATATTAGTTTAGGGCATATAAAAAGGTCAATTCCCGTCTACTGCCATTGAAATATAACCCGTTTGGCATATCAGTGCAGTATGTGGCATGATTTCTTACTTAGGTAGGAAATTCCTTGCTTGCCCTGTCTAGACCTTTATTTATGCCCTAGGCGAGGCGTTTGGCCATTGCCTAGCACCTAGGCGTGCCTAAGCGCCTCCTAGGCTCTGCCTTTTCCAATAGAGCCTGAAATAATAGTCTTGGAATAGCATTAGCTCAATGAGCTATATGTTGTTATGAATTACCAAAACCACCTAAGGATAGTTGCACTTTCAGCATGAAATAATTGACATTTATGTTGTCTAAGCAAACAGAATAGCAGGACATAATTTCACATATATGATGGCTAATTAAACAGGATAGCATGACACAATTTCACATGTATGATGGCTAACTAAACATGATAGAATGACATACTTCTAAATATGATGACTATGTAAACAAGATGACATGAAATAACTATACGATGTGTCTATTAAAGTGGTTGGCATGCCATAAATCACAAACATGGCGTCGATGGAAACATGATGGCATGATATAATTCACGGATAGAATGACATAATTTAAAATATGATGACTATGTAAACATGATGAGATGATATAACTATATTATGTCTTTAGAAAATGGGTTAGCATGCCATAATTCAGATACATGCTGTCTATGTAAACATCATGGCATGTCATAATTCAAATATATTATTTACATACTAAGGAAGTGAGCAGAGGGCAATCGCATATATGATGTGTCAACTAAGGAGATGACATTCAATATTGTGTATATGATGTAAAAACTAAGCATTGCAATACAACATATGCATTATATGAGTAATATAACCCTGCCAAGTTTGAGCATACACCTCAGGGGGGTAATAGGACTGGTCATCTGCCTCTGAATACTCCTCTGAAGAGCTATCTGTAATCAACAAGATATCTGCTTGACAGCAGTAGCATTGTCTCGCTCAAGACCTTGTTTTCACTCCAGATTTCTCCATCACAAATTCAAATTGCTGATGCACAAGAAGAGCAGTTGAATATACAAACATTGTCGACAAAAGCAATGAGAAATACAAAAAAAGGACGGCATGATATAATTCACATATATGACGCTTGCCTAAACAGCATGGCATTGCATAATTCACATACATAATGCCTTGCAACAAGATAACATTGCATAATTCACATATATAATGTCTTGCAACAAGATGGCATTGCATAATTCACTTATATGGTAATTAGACACTAAATAGGTGGCATTCACACAAAGCATGTCTAAACTAAGCAAATGACATAGCAATGCAAGATACCATACGCACGATATGAGCAACATAAACCTGCCAAGTTAGGGTATGCACCTCGGGGGGGGGGGGGAATATGACTGGTCATCTGTCTCTGAATCCTCCTCTGAGGAGCTATCGGTAACCAGCAAGACATGCGCTTCGTCAGATAGCATTGTCTGCTCTAAAGACCTTGTTTCCACTCCAGATTTTTCCATGACCGTGCCGAATGGCTGATGCACAGGAAGAGTAATTGAATGTACTAAAATTGTTGACAAATTTAACACGTAATAAAAAAATGATGGCATGATATAATTCACATATAAGATGACTGGCTAACCAGGGTGGCATTGCAAAATTCACATATATGGTGCCTGGCTAAACAAGGTGGCATTGCATGATTCACATATACGATAAAGAAACTAAACAGATGGCATTGACACAAAGCATGTCTAAACTAAGCAGATGACATCTTTAATGTATAGAGTAAGCAATGCAAGGCACCATATGCATGATATTACCAACATCAGCATGCCAAGTCGGGCGAAGACCTCATGGGGTAAATAGGAGTGGTCTTCTCTTACGAATCCCCTCGAATAGTTATCTTCCTCTTGATTACGATCCAAAATGGGTGGAGGGGGCTGCCTTTGCGCCCACCATGGAAGCAGCGCTTGCATGAAATTTTATTGCCATGCAAGGCCGTCTCTTTTGCTCTACATGATCAGTTCCATTGTGTACAATAAGCGGCATGCATAGGAATAAAACATAGTGAGATTATGTAAGGAGTGCATGCACAAATCCAGAGTGATGGTAGCAAACTGTGGATAGACCCAAAACCAATGATAGTAGGCAGATAATAGCTTTAGTTAAAAAATACAGATAATGGCTCCTTTAATGTTTGTTTGCACCCAACATGAAACTCATAGTAGACACTGGAGATTAACCAGATGGTAGACAAATAGTATTGATTGCTGCCCCAATATGTACCCCACAACCATTTAAAAACTCAAGTTTCAGCATTAGTTTGGACCTGACTCAGAGTCTAATAGGTGAACACGACGATAATGTAGCATGTCATCATATTAAGCGACGCATAAGTAAGCAGACACGAAAGAGTGCGACCTCTCTTGCGGACCCGTGTAGTCCTCAAGGTCATCTGCTCAGTTGATGATGGTAATGCAGTTGTTGTGGCTTCCGGCGGTAGGGAAGAAGATCTGAGGCGGCGAAAGACAGTCTGGAGAGTGAATCCCTGCTATGGTGAACCCTTCCGTCATTGGAGCAGCTGAGCTGGGGTGGAACACAACGCCGCAGGAGCAGGACAGACCACACAAGGTTTTCTTTGACACATATCTGTAACAGAAGTAATTGAGTAAGGGCTTGTTTGAATTTGAGGATTCTAACAATGCAGGGATAGGAAATAGACAGGAATAGGATAGGAATGCACGTGCAAAACAGAGAATTTAAAACACATGATTTACGCTAACTGGGTGTTTGATTCACAACAATTGGAAGATCACGGGATGCAAAAAAGCATGGTGAGATTAAGTCAAACCACAAGAAAATGTACGGTTATAATGCTATTATGCTACTATCTCTTAGTCTTGTGCTTGATGAATAGGAATATGAAAAGGAGGAGAAGTGGAAATTAGAATTCCTATGGTTTTTCTTTCAAGGAGACACTAAAGGAACAAATCCTACAGTTTTCCTTTGGTCCATTCCTTTGCACCAAATTCATGAAAAGTAGTACCATAGGAAACTTTCCAATTCCTATGTTTTTCATTCAATTTTCCTTTCAAGCACTGGCGATTCTAGTAGGCAGGCTTGAGCAAGGAAAATCCTACACTAAAAAAATGTTTTTGTGCTACTTCTATTACTTTGGACCCAGGCCACTACCATACTATCTCAACTCCCAGGCCCATCGACAAATGCACAGCTCAAACGCGCAGAGATAAATAATGATGGCGTTCAAGAGAGTCCATCGCGGATAGCTAAGTTGCCTGGTACCTCACTGCTTGTCATATAGTGGGATAAAATAATTGTATTTCCCGTTACTACGAGTGCTCAGTGGACAATATATATAACATGTAGAGTAAAAAAGAGATGCAACAAGTGTACAACCTCTTTGGCGAAGCCATGTCGATCTCAGCGTGATTGGGTTGGCCGGTGAGGATGCTCCGGCTGACTTGGCTGTCGGAGGAGGGGAAGAAGATCTTAGGTGTCTGGAGATGGAGCTCGAGGTACTGCTCCGCTGTGATGGAGGGTTTCGTCATTGGAGCAGCTCCGGTGAGTTGTGCGACGCCGAGGCTGAAGCAGGATGTCGGTGTACTAAGGTAGGGGTACCTCAGTACCCCAACTTGTGCACGGGCAGCCCCAGCTCCCCACAGCTAGATCCATCAAATGCTTGCCGGAGACCATCTCCGCTCCACACCAAGCCATTCAAGAACAAAGTATATAAGATGGAAGCTCAAGACCCCGGCAAGAGGAGCTTGCCGGGAAGGCCATTCCAGGCTCAAGGCTACATCACTCCTACAGATCCCCGGCGAGAGGAGCTCGTCGGGAGGACTAGAAGATCATATCACAGAAGACACGCCTCGGCGCGCCCCGGCGAGGACCCGGGGAGCGGCAAGTCACAGAGCCCGACAAGCTCCGGGCCGGCAAGATCAAGGCCCGGCAAGGTACTTGCCGGGAGAGCTATGCACGTGTTCGCACTCCAGCTCATCTCGCCTTGCGCCGCCTCCGGCCTTCTCCAGAGACGCTGGCGGATGGTCAGGCTGCATGAGGAATGCGGTGGCACTCCACGGTGGTGGCCGCCGCCGTGGCGTAAAGGAGACGCAATGGCGGGAGCTTTTGGGGCGACGGCGACGGGCATTTAATGCTCTTGTCCCCTCTGTCAAAAGTAGGTAGAAAGCATCTTTGTGCACCTTTGTTCCCGACTGTTCCAACTACCACCTCTTTTACGTTTTACCCCTCTACCTCACGTTGACACTGCCGGTGACCCCTTGCCCTATAAAAGGAGGCCCATGCACAACGAGAGGGGGTTCCACGACCGCCACTCTCGCGTGAAGGTTCAACCCTCGCAACTCTAGCGCTGGGATTCGCCGGTTTCCACACCACTCCACCGCTTGCTCGCATTCTTGAGCAAGATCTAATGCAACACAATGCAGCGGTAGGGGTTTACGCGACCATCGCGCCCGGCTGGGTAAAATCCCGCGTGCATCGCCTCGATCTGCTCTCCGCGCAGCCTCCGCCCCCGTACCGAACACACAAAGGGGCCCCGGCCCCATAGGTGCCGCGCCACCCATCGGCCGCGACATCTCTGGCGCGCCAGGTAGGGGGCGTCGAGGTTGTGCGAACCTGATCCGGCGTTCGCGCGCCAGCACTCTTCATCAACCTCTCCAGCTTCATCAGCAGCTTCATCAACAACTGCGCCATGGCCCCGAAGACGAGAGCTTCGAGGGTCGCAGACCCATCTCCGTCTTCCCCGCCGCCACCGGAGCCAACGGCAGGCGGAGGAGACGCCGGTGGAAGGGTGGACACCGGCGAGTGCGCTCGCGGTGCCACCAGATCCAGGGACAGGACGGAGGACCACGCATCGGCCTCCGTAGATCCACGTCCACTCCAGCATATAGCGGCCCAGCGGCGCCATACCACGAGAAGCTGGTATCCGCCAGCTGGGGCAAGAGCAAGCAGGGGGTTCGCGGGATGCTCCGGACTGCTGTCCATGCATGAGTGAAGCGAAAAAGGTCGAGGCAGGGTTCTGCTCCCCCTAACACTGTTAGGGACCCGAGTATATCCGGCCCCTCGCACCGCTCGCTCCCGCTCCCCTCGGCCCCGGCAAGCGCCTATCCCTGGAGCGTTACGATGTCGTCGAAAGACGCGCTATCGAGCTCTAAGTCCGGCAAGGACGGCTCTGGTGCTCCATCCGACAAGCGTACCTCCTCGGAGCGCAATAAGCCCGGTGAGGACAGCTTTGGTGTTCGTCCCGGCAAGCGCGCCTCCCCGGAGCGCCGCGCCGCCGCCATGGACGCACCATTGAGCTCCACCAGCGAGCGCAAAGAAAAAGAAAAGCTAAGTCGCTCGAGCCTTCGTGCAGAGCACTCTTTTAATTTCATACTTTTATATGTTATATCCCTCGTGCTCTCGTCCTTTGTACGCGAAACCTGTGCGCGGAGGAGCCTGCTTGTGAATGGTCGCACCCTTACTTCGCTTCGAACACGCTCAACGAGTTAAGAGTGAACCGCGACCAGCTTCGCGCTCTCGTTTCGTTTCGAGCCTGCTCAGCAAGTTAAGTGCGTCGCGGCCAGACACGGCAAGGTTGCTTGCCGAGGGCGACACCAGCCAAGCGGGCTGCTGACGTTCCGCACTCAGCAAGCGTGTTGAGCACCGGCAAGTTACCTAGAAGCGTAGGGTGGAAGCACACAAAGGGCGAGGGCGAGGGTATAACGTGGCGAGTCATGCCGTGAAATGTCGTCCAGTATGAGAGACTTGGGCGCAAGAGGAGCCAAGCCGCGGCCCGATTGCGTGCTTGTTTTGTTTCCGAGTCCGCTCAACAAACACAAGTGTGCTGCAGCACTTTATCTTGCTTCCGAGCCACGCTCAGCAAGTTAAGCGTCCGAATCGGCCCGACAAGGTTGCTTGCGGAAGCGACACCACCAGCGGGCTGTCCCGCGGCAAGCGTGTTCGCCCCGGCAAGCTCCCCAAGAGCGTAGAGTACAAACATACGAAGGACAAAACCCGGCATCGTATTGCCTAGTCAAGATTTATATACACATGCACCTACATGTACGTTGAGCAATTGCATATCTACCTCAGCTATTTTCACGACTAAAATTGCAGCAACAAGAAGGGACCAAAAGATCGCACCCGCGCCTGGGGCCCGGCGAGTCAGGGTCGCCGGGGGGCTGCTGATGCCAAAGTTCTTCTTCGGCGAGCCAGCCTCGCTGGGGGCTGCGAGCATCGAGATTAAATCTCCGCAAGCTAGTGTTCTTTGGGGCTGCGAAGTTCAGATAAGTTTTCATCCCCATCATGCATCCTCTCATGGACCGGAGATGCGGGACGCGTCTTTGAACGATCGTGTCTTGTAAAAACCAGACGTGGAGGAACCGAGTCGTGACCCGATTGCGCATTTGGTTTGTTTCGAGTCCGCTCAACAAACCCAAGTGTGCCGCTGCACCTCTATCCCGCTTCGAGCCTGCTTTCGCAGAAGGTAGACGTCAGAATCGCCCGACAAGGTTGCTTGCGGAAGTGACACCACCAGTGGGCTGTCCATGATGTCGCTAAGCGTGTTCGCCCCGGCAAGCTCCCCGATAGCGTAAGAACACACAAGGCACACAGTCAAGTAAAAGACTCGGTCCGGCAAGCATTCCCCTCTTTTCATTAAAAGCATCCAATTTAGTACAAGTCCATAGAGGATGAAAAACATGATGGAGAGGATTACAAGTTCTTAAATGCAGCTAAATGCCCGAGGGCTTACAATTTGAAAAGATAAGGTGCCGTGATCCCTCTCTGTTTCTCTGTTCGGGAGTTCGGGAGGTAGGTCAAGGAGCGAGGAGGGTTTTTGGCGGAGGAAGAAGAAGCAATGAAAGCAATGAAGGGAACCGCGCTGCTTCCTCTGTTTTTATGGGGAAGTGGGGGGGGGGCGCCCCGCTCTCCTCATTAAGGGCGTGGCACGTCCTATCCCACGACGCCAAGAATCGAGCGTCTTGCTTGCTGCACGGGAGGGCGGCAGAGGCGAAGTGGATTCGACGCGTGGGCTTCAAGGCCACTGTGCCTTTGTCTTGGGCCTGGCCCAACAGCGCTCGGCACCGTGTATGGCCCAGCCGGGGGCTCTGTCGGTGTACTAAGGTAGGGGTACCTCGGTACCCTTGTGCACGGGCAGCCCCACTCCCACAGCTAGATCCATCAAATGCTTGCGGAGACCATCTCCGCTCCACACCAAGCCATTCAAGAACAAAGTATATAAGATGGAAGCTCAAGACCCGGCAAGAGGAGCTTGCGGGAAGGCCATTCCAGGCTCAAGGCTACATCACTCCTACAGATCCCCGGCGAGAGGAGCTCGTCGGGAGGACTAGAAGATCATATCACAGAAGACACGCCTCGGCGCCGCGCGCGCCCCGGCGAGGACCCGGGAGCGGCAAGTCACGAGCCGACAAGCTCCGGGCCCGGCAAGATCAAGGCCCGGCAAGGTACTTGCCGGGAGAGCTATCTACGTGCCCGCACTCCAGCTCATCTGCCCACGCAGCGTCGCCTCCGGCCTTCTCCGAGACGCGTGGCGGATGGTCAGGCTTTGCATGAGGAATGCGGTGGCACTCCACGGTGGTGGCCGCCGCCGTGGCGAAAGGAGACGCAATGGCGGGAGCTTTTGGGGCGACGGCGACGGGCATTTAATGCTCTTGTCCCCTCTGTCAAAAGTAGGTAGAAAGCACTTGTGCTCCTTTGACCTGTTCCAACTACCACCTCTTTTACGTTTTTACCCTCTACCTCACGTTGACACTGTCGGTGACCCTTGCCCTATAAAAGGAGGCCCATGCACAACGTGGGGGTTCCACGACCGCCACTCGCGTGAAGGTTCGAACCCCCGCAACTCTAGCGCTGGGATTCGGCGGTTTCCACACCACTCCACCGTTTGCTCGCATTCTTGAGCAAGATCTAATGCAACACAATGCAGCAAGAGGGTTTTACGCGACCATCGCGCCCGGCTGGGTAAAATCCTCGCGTGCATCGCCTCGATCGCTCTCCGCGCAGCCTCCGCCCCCGTACCGAACACACAAAGGGGCCCCGGCCCCATAGGTGCCGCGCCACCCATCGGCCGCGACACAGGACAAGAGAGACAACGAACAACGTTAACCTGAGGGGAATTCTAATAGCATCTCCAATACATGACGTAAAATACATAACCACAAAGTGCTAGATGTAAAATACATCAACTGCTCATCTCTGAACTTACACCGTCAAACTGAACTTAACTATCAAAACCGAACTTAAGCGTCAAACCGAACTTAAGCGTTTAAACTGAATTTTCTTTGTCAAAACTGAATTTTGTTTGTAAACCTGAACGCACTAGCAAGGTGAGGCTACACGTCGGTCGACTGACTTTTTTCATCTCTGGCCAGTCGATTTTGTAGCCATTGGATACGAAATCAAGGGCTTGCAGTTCATCTTCAACCTCCACCCCCCTGAGCCGCCAGCCACCACCGGCCAAACAGCAGCCCCGCGCCACCTGCGGCCGGCGGTGCGCCGCCCCTCCCGCCCCGAAAACACTCCCCACGGCCGGTCCTCCGCCGCCCCGGCCACCCCTCTAGGCCCCCCCATGCCGAGCTTTTTCTCCGGTGATCCCCACGCCACCGCCCCGCCAACGCCCCGCCACCGCCGGCGACCACCGCCCCCATCTTGAACCATAAGATAGATAGTGGGGTACCTCTCTGGCGAGCCCCCTCCCCGCTGTGGCTGGTTCTTCCTTCACCCCGGCGAGCCCCCCACCCCCTGAAAATCGACTGACCCAAAAGTTGATTCAGTCGACTGAAGTGTAGCTAAATCGGAGCAGCATCGCAACTAAGAGCAAGAGCGAGAGCAGCAGTGCAAGCAAGAGCAATAGCAAGAGCGGACCAGGCAGGGGACCGAGAGCAAGAGCAGAGCAGCAGCACGAGCGAGGGCTAAAGTAGCAGCAGCTCCTACTGATGTGGACGCCGCCGCCGAGGGAGCGATGTCGTGGAGGAAGTGGCCGGCGACGCCGCCGTGGATGGAGCCGCGCCGTGTCGACTCGGGACCGAGCGGCAGCACCGTGAGATCGAATCAAGAAAAAAATGCGGCAATTAGTGGACAACCTCTTTGGTGGCGCCGATTAGGCTGCAATTTCATCCAAGGAAACTGTGATAATGATGCTCTTCCGGTGGTGCAGGTGAAGACGGCGGTGTGGGAATGGAGGTGGCGCGAAAGACGAGGGGAACGTCGGGGAAGCTCCTTGGAGGTGGAGGACGGGGTGGCTAAACCGGTGGGACGATGAGATCGACGGCGGATCCTCATCAGGTACGGTGGATGAGGGACATCGAGGTGTTGCTGTGGACGACGTCGTCAGGGAAGAGGCTTCGGCTGGGTGGCGGACGGAGCAGGGTGTGGGGATTCTTCGCGGGTTTTCATGGCCTCGATGTACGAATGGGTGGGCGGATAGGATGGCAGTGGGGAACCAAGGCTTAGAGATGCGCTTGTCCGAAATGTGGGGTAAGTTACAAAAGTACCCCCACCGATTTGAGGCGGTTCTTTCCGTTCAGGGGTACCACGGGCATTTCGCGTGTCGGGATTTCATAGGAGGTGGGAGTTTTCGCGCGCGTTGTAATTTCGGAATAGCAAGGCGCAGGTTGAGATGGAGGGAGTTGTCGGAGCACAACGAGACAAAGATATATCTTAAATATTTCGGGCTAACAAGGCGCGGGTTGAAGAGGCGGGAGTTTTGCAGCACAATAGACAGAGACGCTAGCTTGAATTTTCGGCATAACAAGGCACGGCTTGAAATTTCGGAAGAACAAGCTTAACGTGTACCCCCAAAAAAAGACAATTTGCACCTCAACACGCACAACACACACACAAACACCAGTTAGACTAGAGTAAGGTACACGTGCATTGCACGCATGAGATTTGGCAACCAAATTATGAATAAATACCACATTATAGCATGCAAGATTTGATTCATATATGCATGATGTAGATGTTCGTTTAATTCTTATAGTTCATTTCATTCAAAATCATCTAGTTTGTATAAGAAACCTAATCTATTTTAAGATTCATGGAATTGTGCATTGTAAGACATAAAGTAAAAACAAATAATGGCAAATCATGTAGAAAAACATTTGGGCAATTTTGATACGGAAGATTCTAGAACAAATAAGAAGTGCTTGTGTTTTGATGTTTGTGCATTATGCTTAAGTTCAACCATGGAGTCTTCTAGATTATACATGTGGCGAAATCTGGTGGAATCTAGATGATATCCAACGGCCAGTAGTGCTCAAATTTGCCATCTTTGGACCATTGGATTCGCCTCATCCAATGACCATCTTTCAAAGTTAAAGTTACCCGCACACAATATAAAAAAATATAAAATATAATATATATGTGGTGCGAAAGCCGCCCATCATCTCCAATTAGAATAGTGTGTCCATGCACGGATGCGACGTGGCCAAATGATGTCTGCCATCGGTATCTCAAATTCAAATCAGTCTGACCTTGCTCAATGTGTATACATTACAACATGCTCGTTTCCAAACCACACCACTCAGATCTCCGTTATATTCATGCATGCATGGGTTTCAAACATCAGGATATCTTATTCAAATATTTGAATTCAACTTTACATTGATTATGATCTCACCTATTCTTTTACACCCACACAGTAGTCTTCTCTTTATAATTGTACCACTAACTTTCTCTCATGCATGCATGCACACACACTACCAGTCGACATTATCCAACGCACGCATGCAATATTTTTCTTCAGGTCGGTCTCCCATGAAGGCACACACCCACACACACCACCCTCTCCATCATATCGGACACTCTTTAGCTCTCATGCGTGCATGCGCCACGATCAATGTTCCTCTATGTATGTGTTTATATAGCTAGGTCTTTCATAGTTTTCCACACAAACCGATCAATCGATATATCCAGTGAGGTATCACCCTCTTTCCCATGTCCACATCGATCAATCTATACCCCTCTGTATAGGATTAACATATATAGCTAATACACCCACATTAATTATATATCCAACGTCCCCCTCTCATCATCCATGCCTTCCGCTTCATCTCTCAGACGCGTGCACTATGGCGAAGACAGGGGGCAGTAAGGGCCCTGCCCCCCCTAACATCACTATATATCGAGGCTAATATGAATATGATCATTAGACAATTGCTGCTAAAAATGGTTTAAGCTCATGAATTGACCCTCCTCGTAAAGGATTAGCAATGCTTGGCCCCCTAGCTCATTTATTTTTCATGGGTCCGCCACTGCGTGCAACAGCGCACGTGTTCGCCCCCTCTCTCTAAATATCGATCTCGCACTTCTGGATTCCTTCATAGTCTCCCTCCACTCGGCCCCTCGCACCATCTTCTAGCCCCCCACCGGATTTTGCCACATGTACAATCTACCAGACTCCATGGTTGAACTTAAGCATAATGCACAAACCTCAAAACAATAGTTGTTCACTTTTGTTCTAGAATCTTCTATATCATAACTGCCCAAACTTTTTTTCTAGTTGAATTGCCATTATTTGTTTTTACTTTATGCTTTACAACACACATTCCATGAATCATTAAATAGATTAAGGGCTTCTTTGATTCAAAGGATTCTCAAAGGAATTTTGGAGGATTCTAATCATTAGGAATTTTTCCTATCTTGGTTGTTTGATTCATAGGATTGCAAACCATAGGAATTTTTTCATATGATTCATTTGTACTAGATTTCATAGGAAACATCCCATCCACTCAAACCTCTTTGAAAGAATTCTGTGTTTTTTCTATGCACAATCGAACACTCGTACAATCCTGTAGGATTCAAGATGACATTCCACTATAATCCCATGTTTTTCCTATTCCCGTGTTCTTAGCTTTTAAAAAAAAACTAATTGATTTTGAATGAGATGAACTATAAGAATTAAACGAAGGGCTACATCAGGCATATATGACTCAGAGCTTACATGCTATAGTGTGGTATTTATTCATAATATGGTTGCAAAATCAGATGCATGCAATGCACGTGTACCTTACTAGTACTTCGAGTATGTACCTTACTACAGTGTCTCTCTTACAGTTGATGAAGCCACGTCGCACATGTGGAGGCGTTGTCGCGACCTCCTTGCATGGATTGATCACAGTGACGTGCTGCTGGTTCCAGAAGAATGTACTCGTCCTCCCTGAGCCATACTGGCGGTACATGCCGGTTTAAGATGTGCACGCACACCACGCACGCACTCATTTCCTCGCACTCACACGCGGGTACACGGGCGGACGCAATTTTGTACCAAGATCCACCCCATGTGATAATTTGACGCGTTTAAAGTTGTTCACTTCATTGATTGTCAATTAATACAACACATGCAAATTGAGTGGACGCGAGGGTGGAAGAAAGACATTATTACTCCACTGCGCGCATGCGAGTAGTTAAATCGTGGGTTGCTAGTAGTACTTCCATTGGTCTCCTTTGTATTTTGTGCCAATTTTTGACAGTAACATAATATTTACGCATTTGAGCAGTGTAGTACTTGAAGTTTATGTTCCGCTAAACTCATCGGGAGCCGTTTCGGGCCTCGAAACCAAAACCATCAATTAATCTTTACCTTGGTCCCATCACATTCGAAAGGCTGCTCACACCTACTAGTACATACCAAACCTGAACGTGTTCCCACTATGCAGGTATTAGTACTAGTGCTAGTACTTAGGTTATAAAAAGGGGAACTACCTAACCAAAAATTACTCTACCTTTCCTCCTCATAAGTTCTTCTTCTTCGTCCGTCGTTGCCATGGCCGGTGAGCAGAGCTCTGGGTCGAGAACTACTCGTAACAAGGGAGCGGCAACCAAGGCTGTGGAAAAAAAGAGAGGGCTTGCCGCCACGCAGAGACCTCGAAAGATCTCTCACGGGCAGGCGATGGCTCCCAGGAGCGCCCTAGCTGCGGAGGCGAACATGCCGAGCCGGCGGAGGTGGAGTCGTTATCCCTCGACGACATGCCCGATCAGCTCAATAAGCACCTCAATAAGCAGAAGGAGTTCATCCAAGTCTTGATGGAGTTGCTGAAGGAGAGCCTCGATGACATGCCCGCTGAGCTCAATCAGCAGGGGGAGTTGACAGCCGGCTTGGTGATGCTACTGAAGAAGAGCATTGCCTCGGAGAAGAAGGCGACCAGCGAAATCCTGCCACTTCAGGAGGACAAGGCAAAGCTCTTCCACGAGATCGACCTGTTGAAGGAGAAGAACACCAGCTGGAAGAAGCTACATGAGAATAGTAGTTCCTCGATGAAGATGCTGCAGGCCCTCGTCATGGAACAGAAGGAGGAGTTGGCGAAGCTCCGCATCGAGCACCCGGCTGCTGTCAATGTACGTAATGCGGCCGTGGAACAGATGATGAAGGCTCGCGTCGAGAAATCCCGCGTCATGGACAGAATGAAGAAGATGGCGGAGGAGACGCGCAAGGTGATGGAGGTCATGGAGGCGATGAAGAAGCAGTTACGACTCCGCGGTGAATTAGATCCTTTGGGGTGATAATCTTCCTTCTTCTTTTGCTGTTGTGTTTCATCTTTTGCTTCGGGTGTTCCGCCGCACGTGTCACGTTCTCTGCGAGGCATGAATAGAACAATGTTTTTTTTGAGGGAATGAATAGAACAATGCTTACAATGAGATGACTAGCAAATTAGATCATTTTTTATCGCCATATGGCCTTTGGGCTGCCGTGAGCCAGGTTCTCTGTCATAAATACTACTCCAGTGGAAAACTTGAGTATACCGCACGGTTCTTTGCTCCTCCTCGATCAGGTTGTCGGTGCATTTATACGAGTAGTCAAATTACAAGGCCCCGCCTTCCAGCAGTAATGAGCCATCAAATCACCAAGGCCCTCGCCTCTCGTGAAACCGACCAAGCTAGACTGCCCCGCCCTCTAGCCTTTTAAAAAATGTATACTTTTGTACATCATAGTATCGATGGATTGCGCCATGGAGCAAAACTTGAAATTAAAAAAAGGTGGTACATATAGAGAGCGCTCGTCGCCAAATTATGCATATAGTACTATTAAAAAGGCTAGTCACAATAATGGTGTCCAACACAACCCACCCCTCAAATAAAACTAAGCATCCTGGAATTCCTTGACAAAACTAAGCACCCTAAAATTCTTTGACAACTAAACTGCTGGCTATATGATGTTGGCCATATATATTGTACGTATATAATGTGAAGAAACGAGTGGTAGTACTATACCAACTAAAAGATGAAATGTAAGAAATACTAGTATGTACGTACTGAAGAGTTAAAGTAACGAGAAGAAACATAACATAGTTCTGCTGGGGGCTCAGCACAACATACCCCTCAAATTAAATTAAGCACACCTGAAATTAAACTTTGCAACTATTCCGGTAGACACTACATCAGAACCACCGTGAGCAACGACAGTGCCACCTTACTCAGAGTCCTCGTCCACGTCCTCGACTTTGTCCTTGTCCCTCTTCCTCTTGGTCGATACTTCTTAGCTTGAACCGCACACTTGGCTGTTGCTCTTCATCCAACCCTTGTAGATATTGAAGCAAAGGTAGCCATCCACTGCAGCGTAGTGGATGTGGTCTATATCTAGTACATTCCGCTGCCACGCATGACGATGAAACGTGTATGGAGGTTTCTCCAGTTTACCGTACGAAGGATGAACCATGGCTCCTGCCAGGGTCAGCATTGAAGGCTGAAGAGAGGACAACAGCCGATTCTAGGAGTGAACCGCCGTAGTATTAAAGGACGTCCGAGGACGAGTAGGAGCGAACTGCCAGCATGCGAACGGCAGGGTAGTGGCTTTCCATTCTCCCATGATACGGGCTTCCGAGAGCCCTTGGATCTGAGATCGAACGGTTGCATGGCATGATTCTAGACCTATGGGTGAATATCCTATCCTGGAGGGTTATTCTGCAAATTTTCAGCAACTTAGCATGCGACCGTTTGATCTCAGATCCAAGGGCTGCCAGCAGCCCATATCATGGTCACGCCTACCATGACCATCGCGTCACTCGCGCGGTCGCACCCTTGGAGGTTTAACACGCTGCGTTAGGCTATCTGATGTTGGCATGTCATACATAGTCATCACTTAGTCACTCATACTACAACACGGTTTTGGCTATAAGGTTGGCTATAAGTGTATTTTTTTACTTCTCTCTATCTCTTTCTTCGTACTCCATCCGTCCCATAATATAAGAACGTTTTTGACACTAGTGTAGTGCCAAAAATGTTCTTATATTATGGGACATAGGGAGTACTAGTATTTATTGCATTTGCGAAGGAGTGACCTCTTCCAATGAAATGGTGTTGCTAAGTTTGCTTCATTTAATTAGCTATAGACTCAAAATTGTCTTTTCACTAAGGTACACGCGCTTAGCACCGTTTCTTCTTTGGGTCACCAAACTTGTCTCTCTCTTCTTGATTAACTTGCCACATCAGACTTTATGCCTATGTGGCAAGCTTAAGCACCTGTAGGAGCAAGTAAGTACAATAGTGCGCTTTACATGGCATTTTTGCATATGCTGAGGAAAGAGAGGCAAGGAAAAAGTGGAGAAGTGGGCTCTCATGCAAGAGCCAGCCTCTACTACATGGTGGAGCATTGGGAGAGGCACCTGTATGGAGGTGGTCAGGAATCGGGAGACTCACGCCGGTCGTAGTGCCACAGTTAAAATGATAATGGCAAGTCAAATCACCGGGCCCCACCCGTCGAGCAGTAACTCGCTGTCAAATAACAGAGCCCTACGTTTGGAGCAGCCTACTCCCTCGTCTTCTCGCATCTCTGTCGAACCGACTAGGCGGAACTGCCCCGCCGCCTACCGCGCAGGAAAAGCCCCACCCTCGACTTTTAAATAGTATACAATGTACTAATTTTGTATCCATGGATTGCGCCCGCGCCATGGAGCAAAGCGTCTAGAAAACAGCAGTACACATGTACAGAGTATACAACACGCCCGTCGCGTTCGCGTCGCACCCCAG
Source organism: Aegilops speltoides (assembly GCA_021437245.1). Classification (NCBI taxonomy): domain Eukaryota; kingdom Viridiplantae; phylum Streptophyta; class Magnoliopsida; order Poales; family Poaceae; genus Aegilops; species Aegilops speltoides. Next base: position 27,487 of record JAHHZJ010003428.1, read on the forward strand.
ACGGTCGGTCGGTCTGGGACGCTGCTCTCTGAATGGAACGCGCATCGTATTGCGTTCGCACACACATGTGGGACGGAAATTGAGAACCGACCATAGGCACACTCCCCGGCCCCGCAAGTCGGGTGACTTAATAGAAGAGGGAGACAAGCGATAGTACTAGAGAAGTGTTGTACTACGTTGGTGCCTGGACGTTCCCTGCAAGACATGGAAGATCAGTTCGTCCATGCATGTGACCAGACTCCAGCAGACACGCCTAGATTGGCTATCGTCTACATATCATGCATGCTGTGTTGTACATGGTTGTAGTTGTGGTGAGAAATCTAAAAAAAGGTTTCTTGTCATCTCGCAAAATTAGGTGTCTTGTGCTTCGGATCACTGCGAGGGTTAAGCAGCGACAACTGAGTTGGGCTAGTCATTGGGGGCACATGCACGAACAATGACTACTTTGCTGCCATCTAGGTGAAGCCGGCTATGTTAATTAGGACATCTATTGACGGACCCCTTTTCTACGAGTTTATCTTTAATTTGAGTTTTGTTCCTCGTCTAGTTTGTCCGTCGGGATTCATGTTGTCTCCTTTGGGCAGTGAGGTTATGATTTCTTGTCATGTGGCATTTTTTCGTGTTATATGTTATAATCCGGCGCTTCAGATCAAAATGACGACAACTGCACCTCCGGGCCACATGCATGAAGACTTCTCGACAGTCATTGACGAGGTCAAGCCAGCTCCGGTAGACAAAAGAAAAATAGCACTACTCCACTATATAGGCAGGAGCCTCCGCGCTTGCTTGCTAGTGTTGTTCTCTTCACACTGTCTCGGCCTCTCTAGATCTAAACACGACAGCGGTGGCCACACTCTCTCTCTCTCTGCTCACCGCTGGTCACAGATCCAGCCGGATCCTCTCCGTCGGGGAAGGTGAGAAGGTGCAACGTTCACATGGTCGTCCTCAGCGACGGCTCTTACCCACTGCTGGGCGCCCCGATCAGCCTGCCTTGCCGCCCTGTCCCAAGCATCACTGGCGAGGGAGGGCCTCCGACCCCTTCTTCCTCGCTGTCGTAGTGTGGGCAGATCCGGCGTCCCGCCGCCCACCTAGCGACATCTCGGCGACCATCAGGTATAACTTCCTTCGAAACCGTCCTTGCTCTACTTTCCGAGCTCCTGACATCGCTGCATTTGTATCTTTTACTATTTCTCAGGCCCCCTCATAGATAGGATCGATCGGTTGTTCGAAAACCGCCTAATTTTTTTACATTTAAGAGGTAAAACTAGTTCATGCACTTGAATCTAGTACTACTTGGTTCAAACAAGGAAGAAAGTGGGTGGGGGTGGGGAGGATTTGTTACTGAATCTAGGACTTGGTCGAAAGAGGAAATAATGGGGCGAAAAGTAGCAGAGGCTATCCAAGCGGTGTCTAGGTCTAATAGGGAAATAAAGGGAAACGCAGTACAAACACAATATAAACCCGATCTATTAGTTGAAAAAGGAAAGAAAGTGGGGACTGGGGGACAAGTCAACAGAGTAAGTCCAGCACTAGATTTGCTAGCCTCACACAGTATAAGGTGGCTATACCGAACAAAAATGGGACCAACCCAGATATCATGTTCTGATGTTTGTTGCCCCGAGCCACTCTTATGTAATGCCACTTGTAAAATATAATAGTTGCACTATTAAAAGTAAGGACACGTTAATCCAATGTTGTTTTCAATGTAATGCCTCTAGTAATATGAATCAATGGCACTTCTTTACATGTCCTGCTAAAATTTCCCATTAAGATAAGTTGGTTCTTTTCGTTAGAAATGCAACTGTCCTGGTCCGCCTACTCTCCCGTGCCCATAGTAATGTCGTATTTAATGGTTGTCATAGTTAATCCTAATGCCCACACTAATATCTAGCAATGCCACTACTTTAGAAAATGCTACTGTCCTTGTAGGATTGCCATTCAGATAAGGAACATGCTTCTTTTCATTTGATGCATGTTTCATCACTTGTTAGTCACCCTCCTTTCCACCTCTTTTGTGCAAACAGAGATATACATTTCACGCTCGATCTTAGTTGAACTGCACAAATGATATCCAAATTATAGTTGGGCATTCCAGGAGCTTCATAACCAACCTTGATGTTGCTCAATTTTATTGCAACTAATGAAGAAGAAGCTCTGTGGGTTTCGTTTTCTGATGGAAATGGAACCGGGGCTGGAGCCCTTTTCTTCATTTTTTTTGAAGAAGAAGCTGCTAGCTCACGGGACGTTGCTTCATTTTAGGTGAAGTACCCCAAAAGGTCCCATGAATCGAATCATCCATGTTGGTGACTGAAAGAGCCAGCCTCAGCATCCCAGTCTAAGCACCCCCGGCCTCCATCCTTGCGACGCACGGTACACCTCGTTTGCCACCTGTCGACCCTAGTGTCATTGATAAAATGAAGTAATAATATAGTTAAAATAGAGCGAGTGTCATCTCTATCATTTCATTTCCAATGTAGATAAAGAAAGTGCTTCTCTTTGTTAATGTACGTTTCATCAACTAGTCCCGTTGTTAATGTTTAAGTGTTTCTGCAAACTGGGGTGCTTAATTTTAGTTTATATGTACAAAAATAGAGCTTTGAATGTCTCAAGGCGCCTCCTTGTACTACCGCTGTACACTGATGTTCATCACTGGCAGAAGGTGTATCTGGGAGACACAGGACGATGTCGATATAGCGATACCGTATGAGGCGTCGCAGGGCCCATCTCACCCTCGCAGCATGGCATACTATGATACTATCGCAATATTTTATTCTATATTTTGTTTGTTTCATCAACTAGTGCCACTATAATGTAATCACGCTTTTTCATTATATGTGCAAACAGAGTTATTCAGCTGCATTTTGGTGGAACTGCACAAATGTACGTATGGAACCGGCATATATGCAGAGTGCGAAGTGTGCCAAGTAAAAATTACCGACACCAACCATGCTGCATGCACGCATGGGCATCCACCACCACCAGTGGGATGTGCGGCGCTCTCTGTGGACGGATCTTTCTTGGCAGCAAATCCTCTAACCAAATACTAGTAGCTTATATTGGCAGTTTTCTAGGGAGTACTCTTTTCTGAAAAAAGCACCAATCTATTTTTATTTATTTGTACACTGTGTCACAACTTTGACGCAAAGGTCCAGAGCTATTTTAGGGTGATTGGCGTAGTACTCGGAGATTGATTGTAAGCATGATTTTCATTAGCTGTCACACTGATTGTAAGCATGAGCAGGTGGAAGATTATGTTAGTGCGAAGCTTACCTTAAATCCCACCGCCGCTGTTGAAACGAGGCGAGCGTCAAGTGAACCGTGGAGAACGGCGGGGAAGCGATGTCGCGCCATCCGGCCTCCTCTTGCGGTGGGAGAACGAATACTCCTGTGGCTCCGGCTGGCTCTGCACCCTCACGAGCGGCACACCATACTCCATTGATTCGTTATCCTCTGGGTGCTCGACCTTCGACCTGTAAGCCCACCACCTCCGCCTGACTGTCGCCTTGGGCGAATCTGTCTGCTCCATCGTCCATAGATACTTGGTGAACTCGGAGGACTGCGGTGTGACTGCCGCCGAGGAGTACATGTACATCGCCGCCCTCATCGCCGCCGTTTCGCTCTTTCTCATACATTGCCACATGGCCCACACCGTCCTCAAAATCTCCCACTCATTGTCAAACCAACTAAGGATCTCCTTCAACCTGGCTAACTTTGCCTGGTCACCGCAGGCGATCTGCCTGATTCGCTGCTGCATCCTCTCCATAGATGTCCTTTTGAGTGGTCCGGTGCTATCTTTGGAAGATGGGAGGAGAGACGGTGGTCTTGCAATAGAGAAGAGGGAGAGGCGAAATGGTGGTTTTGGAATGGAGGTGATGGAGAGGAGAGGAGGTGGTTTTGCAATGGAGAAGATCAGAAGAGGGAGAGGCGAGACGGTGGTTTTGGAATGGAGATGATGCAGAGGAGAGGAGGTGGTTTTACAATGGAGAAGATCAGAAGAGGGAGAGGCGAGACAGTGGTTTTGGAATGGAGATGATGGAGAGGAGAGGAGGTGGTTTTGGAATGGAGATGATGGAGAGGAGAGGAGGTGGTTTTGCAATGGAGAAGATCAAAAGAGGGAGAGGCGAGACGGTGGTTTTGGAATGGAGATGATGGAGACGAGAGGAGGTGGTTTTGCAATGGAGAAGCGGGAGAGGAGCGTGCGGCATCAATTTAGGATTGGACGAGAGGGCCGGCGCGCTGTGACTGGATCAAAATCAAAATCAATTTACCCTTCAATTAAGAAAGTGAGCCCACGTTAACTAGTCTCCCTTTTATTCTGGGTCATAATTGACCATGATTTTCGCACATAAAATATATGTTTTACATTGCAAAAATAATATAATTTGAAAGTACATTCAGATATGAACCAAACGATACAATTTTTGGTGGCATGCATTCACATTTTGCTTGTCAAATACAGTATGTGGTCAAACTTTGACCCAAAATACGCAAAACAACAAAAAAATACTTCCAAGACCAGCGCCGCCCTTCCGCTCTTCTCCTCTTAAACCACCGCCGCTCCTCTCCTGTTCCAATCTAAATCCAGCGCCGCTCCTCTCCTCCTCCATTTCAAAACCACCGCCCCTCCTCTCATGTTCCAGTCCAAAACCAGCATCGCTCCTCTCCCATTCTAATCCAAAACTAGCGCTGCTCCTCTCCTCTTCCATTCAAAAACCACCGCCGGTGAGTGAAGGTACTGTGGAGAAGCAGACAGCGACCCTGTGAAGCTAGCTAGGATGTTGGAGATACAGTCTTGGTTTGACAACAAGGACCAACTAGTGGCGACGGCGACATCCATGGCCAAATATCTGCAACAGAAAAGCGGCGATACTCGAAGGAGTCACGCCGGAGTACATAGAGCTGCTCCTCTGGGCCATGGAGCAAACAGATTCACCAAATCCGATCGTGAGGGAGCGGTGGTGGGAGTATCAATCCCAGATGGAGCATCCACCAGAGATTGAAGGATCGAGCATCTACAGGGTGCCATTTGTGAGGGTGTCCTGCTAGACTAGCCGGTGGAGTCTTCGTCGACCGAACCCAACTGCAAGAGGAGAAAAGCAGTTAGCCCAATGATGCTTCCCCGCCATCGTCTCCCTCGCCGTTCACATTGTCTCACGGGGCGGTTGTCTGCCGCCGAGGAATAGGAGGGGGCTTTCCCCCGCCCCCAACCCAATAGCCGGGCAGGTTGTGAATTGTCAGGAGGAGCTTAGGGTTGTCAGTATTTGCAGGTTGTGAATTGTGTTTTGTGTTGTGTATTTTGAGAGTACTTTCAGATATGAATGTCTTTTGAATTTCAGATTTGCAGTATTGAGCATATGAAGTATTTTATGAATTTTAGAGATCTATTTTTAGCACTTAAAAAATGTAGTTTCATAGGAGTATAAAAGTGCAGACAATGTGATTCTCAGAGAAGAAACTGCAAGTTCAAGTTTTAGATAAGAAACTACAAGTTCAGTTTCAGATAAGAAACTGCAACTTTCAGTGACAGAGCATTTATATTAACACGGCCTTTTCAAACATGGTTAACATCATGTTGGAAGTTTTATTCATGGTCGAAAATGGAACTACCAGCCAGTTAACATCATGCTGATCAACATTCATGCATAGCACATCTTCATATGATGCACAGTCAAAATGCCCACACAATGTCGAGTGTGCGAAACACAGAGAAAATGAGTGACGAAGTTTTGGCAAGTGTTGGACATGGTTTTGGGCTGCCCCATCTAGGCTTTCATTTTTAACATGTGCAGCCCACGACCTCGGATGGGAGGTCCATAGGCATGTTTGTATTTTCTTAGGGCCGTCATGTATCGACCGGCCTATAGACCTCCCATCCGAGGTTTTATTTTTGGCAGTCCAATTTATGTATTTTTTGAAGAAAACGGAGAGGTTTGTTCTATTTTTCTATATAAGAATAGGAACGCCAGGTCCAACTTATGTTTCCCTTCTAACTATATTATATATATTTAAATTATTGTATATGTTATTATATATTATTTTTATTGTCATCATATGTTTAACAGATACTTACATATGTAAGAAAACAATATCCCACATCTTATTAACTTACAAAAATAATTTCCTAACAAATAAAATCCTGGATTGTTTTGGCACGAAAATCCTAGTGATTGTGTACAAAAGCTTAATAAGATTGAAGGACGAATGTAATAATATCACTTATTATTTAAATATATTTATAACAAAATGCTCAGCCCCTTTTTATTTTTTGATAACATTGCTGGCCCAACCCAACATTATAATTAGAATCATCCCAGCAAAATCGTGTATTTCGAGAAAGTGCAAATGGCTTCTAATTTTTTAGGAAATAAAATAAATGAGCCGCATGGACGCTACGTTATTTGTTCACCCAGCCCAGCTAATGGCTGTAATTCAAAAAAAGATCAAATTGACTGTAAATTCTACAACGCAAAAAAAGACTGTAAATTCTGAAAAAAAATGTGTTGAATACGTGCCACATTTTTGGAGGCTGAAATGTGGGCCAATAGGTCGAAGCCAACACAAGTCATTGTCAATTTAGTCAACAAATGATTCTGACATGTTAGCCGTTGGATTTACATCCAACGACCGGCATCCATCTTCAATTTCTCGTCTTCTTCCTCCAGCGCCGCCGGGACCACCTCCCGCCTCCTGCTGCTAGCAGCTCTGCTTAGCACGCTTCGCTATAAAGCGCTACTCCTCCATTGGCCAGGCCATCCCTCAACCCCTCCACACCTCCTGTTCTTCTCCACCGACTACCAAACCACACCGCACTAGAACCAGTTAACCCTCTTACACCTCTCCGTCTGCGACTCTACTCCCGCGTCTTCCCACCTCCGGCTCATTGTTGTCCGGGGCCTCGCCGTCGTCCACCACATTGGATGCGCTCGGCGCGGCGTGGTCAATGTTGTCAACAAACGACACCATCGGAAGTAGACGGTGCGTGGAGAGGCTAACAGCTGGGTCCACGGCCGCACACAAGGAAATGCCTCCTTATTACGCACAAAATAATGATTCCTCCACCTGACATCTGGGACCCACCGGAATGGTCTTTGTATTTCGCAAAAAAAACGTGCCCCCCGCTGACATGTCGGACCCACCAGCTATCTTCACACGCAAGGAAGTGCCTCCTTATTATGCACAAAAAAATGAATACTCCCCCTGCCAGCTGGAACCCAGCATAGTGGGAAGCTGACTTGTGGGCCTACCAAGTTGACGGGAATGGAGGGCTTTGTCAACTTAGTCAATATGAATGATTCTAGCTCCTGTTACCGTACGATGCTCATCCAACGGCCGTAGTGCTTCTTCAACCTCTGGTCTTCTTGCTCCATCCGCCCAAACCAGCGCCGCTCGTGCTGCGTGCTCCTGCCTCCCGTGGCCAGCTGTGATGCCGCGGAGGCCTCACCTCCCCCTACTGCTCCCACCGCTGGCCAGGCCATCCCTCTACTCACCCACACCCCCTATTATTCTGCGAAGACAGCAGCCTCACACCGCAGCCGAACCAGTGAACCCTCGTACTCCTCTTCGTGTGGGCATCCACTGCTGCGTCTTCCCCGGCTCCGAGTCGTCCCCTTCCTAGGCCTGGCCGTCGTCCACCGCCGTGGTGCTCTCGATGCGGCGTGGTCAACATGGTCAAGGAATGACTTCCATCGGACGTGGACTGTGTGTGGAGAGGCTGACAGCTGGGTCCACGGCCGCAGCAAGGAAGTGCCTCCTTATTACGTGCAAAATAATGATTCCTCCACCAGACAGCGGGGACCCACCAGACGCGCCACCATATTTCGTGAAAAAGACGTTTCCACCTGACTGCTGGGACCCACCAGCTACATCTTCGCACGCAAGGAAGTGCGTCTGGGCAAAAAAAAAACGATTCACCCCCCTGACTGCTGGACCCACCAGCTACATCTTTGCACGCAAGGAAGTGCATCCGAAAAAAAATGATTTGCCCCCCTGACTGCTAGGACCCACCAGCTACATCTTTCGCACGCAAGGAAGTGTGTCCGGGCAAAAAATAAAAAATCGATTCGCCCCCGTGACTTCTGGGACCCACCAGCGACATGTTCGCACGCAAGGAAGTGTCTGACAGTCGGGACTCACCTGGTCCAAGCGTACGTAGCGTTGTCATTCTGGCCGCGAACGTGTACGTACAAATATACTGGTGGATGTAGAGGCGCGCACGTGTCGTAGTAGAGGCGCGCACGTAGCATGTACACGTGCGTACAACGGCCAGGGTGCAAGAAAGAAAATACGGCAACGTATGTGTACATATGGGCGGGGTCTCGAACGCCTACTCACGCATATGTATGGCCAGGGCTCGTGTACATGGCTAGGTCGGAACGGAGAAACAACATCGTCATAGTGTTCACGGGGAGGCAACGGAATGCGTCGTGTTCATGGGGAGGCAACGGAATGTGTCGTATTCATCGGGAGGCAATCGAATGCGTCGTGTTCATCAAGAGGCAACGGAACGCGTGGGAGCCAACCGGCTGGGTCAGAACGGAATGCGTGGTCATGTTCATCGGGAGGGCTTGGACGGAACAGACGATGGAAATGAGGCCTGGGGTACCATAGAACGGAGGAAACGGACCTCCTACGTTCGGAACGGGGTCCTGTTGATCGGGAGGGGTCTGGCATACCGCAAAACGGAGGAAACGAACCTCCTACGATCGAAACGGCGGTCCTGTTGATCGAGTGGGGTGTGGCATACCGCAAAACGGAGGAAACATACCTCCTATGGTCGAAACAGGGGTCCTGTTGATCGGGAGGGGTGTGGCATACCGCAAAACGGACGAATCGGACTTGTGTTTGAGCGCTTGAAAGTGCAACTAATCCCCGGGTGGTTTTGGTAATTAATAACAACATATATATCATTGAACTAATCATTTCTTGAGAATATTTCAGAAAGTTCAGTGATATGGGTATGGCAATGACTGATGATGTGGACCCCTCAAAATGCTAAGGAAAACATTGGCAAAAGCTCAAGACTCCATTTTTGGTTTAGTGATCCAAGATCACATTGAGTCCATAGGAAAGCCAATACTATTAAAGGGATGAGGTTATGATGATGATCCGTTGCTCAAAGTGCTTAGTGATTTATCTCTCAAACTATCAGCAATCTTTCACTCCAACATAAACCCATAAGTAATCTCGGTCCCACCGATTCCAAACTCACCACACCGAGATGAACCACCTCAGCCATATACCCAAACCCTAAGAATTTCGGATTTTCCGATTCCAAACTCGGTCATACCGAAATTGGTGTTGCCAAGCTTCTGTAACCTTCTGTAATCAAATCGGTGTCACCGAGATGAGAAAGTCGGTCCCACCGAGATTGGCAAACCCTAGACTTTGGAAGAATCGGACTAACCGAGATTGTATTTTCGGTCCCACCGAAAATCCCAACGTTCACAAGATTTGAACTTTCGGTCCCACCGAGTTGTCAACTTCGGTCTGACCGAGATTGGTCAAATGTGTGTAACGGTTGGATTTTGTGTGGAGGCTATAAATACCCCCCCACCTCCTCTTCATTCGTGAAGAGAGCCATCAGAAAGAACTACCACTCCTACCTTACATTTCTGAGAAGAAAACTACATACCCTTGTGTTGAGATCAAGTTGCTTCACTCCCACCATATGAAACTTGATTTCTAGCCTTCCCAAGTTGCTTTCCACTCAATCCTTTCTTCCACCACAGCCAAATCAGTGAGGAGAGTTGAGTGTTGGGGAGATTATCATTTGAAGCACAAGAGCAAGGAGTTCATCATCACCAACACCATCTATTACCTTTTGGAGGGTGGTGCCTCCTAGATTGGTTAGGTGTCGCTTGGGAGCCTCCGTCATGATGTGGAGTTGAACCAAGGAGTTTGTAAGGGCAAGGAGATCGCCTACTTCGTGAAGATCTACCCCAGTAAGGCTAGTCCTCCGTGGGCGTAAGCCATGATGGCATAGACAAGGTTGCTTCTTCGTGGACCCTTCGTGGGTGGAGCCCTCCGTGGACTCTCGCAGCCGTTACCCTCCGTGGGTTGAAGTCTCCATCAACGTGGATTGACGATAGCACCACCTATCGGAACCACGAGAAAAATCTCGTGTCTCCATATTGCGTTTGCTCTTCTCCACCTCTCATTTACTATATGTGCAATTTACTTTCCGCTGCCATAACTCTAGAATTGCATGTGTAGGGTGATACTTGACTTGGTCATCATTGTGAACTTTCTAAAAACCTACTCTAATCAAAAGGCTAAACTTTTAAGTTGTCAAGTAGTCTAATCACCCCCCCTCTAGACATACTTCCGATCCTACAAGTGGTATCAGAGCTTTGGTCTCCATTGGATTGGTTTCCATTGCATTGGACTCCATAAGCTTGGTTTCACAACCTAGGAGAGTATGGCGTCTAGTGAGGGTAATTTCCGTAGAAGTCCTTACTTTGATGGTTCAAACTTTGCTAGTTGGAAGCACAAAATGAAAATGCATATTCTTGGACATAACCACGCGCATGGGGCATTATTTGTGTTGGCTTGCAAGGTGAGTTCTTCGAGGAAGGAAAAGTTCGGATCGCGAAGCTATCTGCGGATGAGTTGCGGATGTTCTGAACAATGCTCAAGCTTGTGACATTCTCTTCAATGCTTTGTGTCCCGAGGAGTTCAACAAGATCAGCCGTCTTGAGAATGCAAAAGAGATTTGGGATACTTTGGTCGAAATGCACGAAGGTACCGAGTCCGTGAAGGAATCAAAGCTAGATGTTCTTCAAGGTCGACTTGACAAGTTCAAGATGAAGGAAGGTGAAGGAGTCGCTGAAATGTACTCTAGGCTTGCTCTCATCACCAATGAGATGGCAGGCTTAGGAAGCGAAGAAATGACCGACCGATTCATCATCAAGAAGATTCTCGAGCTTTGGATGGAAAGTATGACACCGTGTGCACTTTGATCCAAATGATGCCAAACTACAAAGATCTCAAGCCTACGAAGTCATTGGAAGGATTGTTGCTCATGAGATGACACTTAAAGATAAGGAAGAGCTTCACAACAAGTCAAGTGGTGCTTACAAAGCTGCAGTTGAAGCTCCCACAACCTCAAGTGACAAGCTAGTTTCCAATGAAGAGATAAGCCTAATGGTGAAGAACTTCAACAAATTCTACAAGAGTAGAAGCAAGGAAAGAAGCTCAAAGTCTAGATCATATGATGAAAAGAGATCTTCTAGTCATGATCGAACTGCTACAATTGTGGAAGACCGGACACTACTCAAATGAGTGTTCGACTCCCACAAGAGAAGAGAAGAATCTCCAAGAAGAAGAAGCTCAAGAGAAGATTCAGCCTCAAAAGAGAGAAGGAGTAGAGATGATCGTTATGAACGAAGATCCTCTCGGAGAAGCAAGGATTCGGAAAGGAAAGACAAGTCATCAAGGAGCTACACAAGAAGAAAACATCAAGATCATGTTGGTGAATGGGTTTCCGGCTCCGACAACGACAATCACTCCGAAAGAAGCTATCACTCCAACTCCGAATCTGATCAAGATGAAGGTGTTGCGGTCTTGCTCTCGTGTCCTCCAACTCCAACTCCTATGACATATTTGATTCACCAAATGAGGGAATTGGAAGATGCTTCATGGCAAAAGGCCCCAAGGTATCACACCCTGAGTTTATTGACTTTGATAGTGATGAGGATGATTTGCTTGGTGAAGATGAGCTTTTACATGACAAATCTAGTGAGCTTAGTAATGATGAACATGCTAATAGTCTCTATAGTCGAGAAGAGTCGAATGACAATGCTATGAAGGAGATTGAGCGTCTAACTAAAGAACTAAACACTCTTAAGTTAGCTCATGAAACAACTCAAGAAGATCATAAAGAGCTCCTAAGATCTCATGAGAAGCTACACTTCGAGAAGCTCAATCTAGAGCAAGAACATGAGTTTCTAAAAGCTATCAATGACGATCTTCGAAAGAAGAGTTCTTCATATCTTGCCAAACGACTTCTCTTGTCTAATTTCTTGCCACCTATCAAAACTAAGCATGATAAGCATAAGAAAAATTCTTCATCTAGTAGTAACAATAATCATGCCAAATCAAATATTGTTACTTCTAGTAATTCTCTTGATTCCACTAACAATGTTTCAAGCCAAGTTTCACTTGAGCAAGAAAATAGTCTATTGAAAGGGATTATAGAGAAAGGTGTCTACAAGAGTCTTGCCGGGAGCAAGAGCTTTGAGGAAATTGTTCGCAAACAAGGAAGACCTTGGAAGAATCAAGGAATTGGTTTTGAGCGAAAGTTCAACGCCGAGGGTGTTGAATGGGAAGAAGGTCAATATCCCACTCCAAAGTTTGTTTCTCAAGAGAAGAAGTATGATCCTACTTCTTCAAATGAGGAACAAGCTCAAGATGACCTTCCACCACAAGACCACAAGCTAAAAGGCAAGGACAAGCTTCAAGAGGAGATTGATGCATTCATTGAAGCACCCAAGGCCATGGTCAAGTGGGTTCCCAAGGCTACTTCAAGTTCTACTTGACAAGCTCAACTACTACCCCAAGGATTCCCATCAAGATGATGTGGATCCGAAGAAGAAGAACTAGAGAGTTCTTGAGGGTGACTCCGCCAATATACTTCACTCACATTCATTTTGGCAAGGACTTGTGCAATCAACTTCCACATCTTGCACTAGTTCATGGAGTCACAAACCCTCATGTTGGTAAGTCAAGGGACAAGGTAATCATTGCTTTCATGGACATCATCTATTGTGTACTTCAATCTATGTCCATGGATATCCTTGTTTGTTCCTTGTGGGACTAACCCATGTAGGTATTGAAAGTGCCCGAATCCAAAGGATTGCTCCCAACTCTTGGTGATCTTCATCAACATTGAGCATCCACATCTTCAACATCTACATGAAGTCTTCAACGACAACCCAAGGTTAGTTTGACCCTTTAAAAGGGGTTCTCACATCAAGGGGGAGCTTTGCTCTAAAGAAATGAGCTAAAGCATCTTCTAATGATGTGAACACATTAATGCTTTATGGAAAAGTGGTAACCCCACTTGTGCTTAAACGATGAGTATGACCTATGATCAAATGTTTCTCATTTGACTCCTAAGTCAATATACTCATATATAGATGACCTAGTCATCGCCAAATTGTGTGCTAGAAGCTAGTGTTTTGTTTGTGCATGTTTGACACATATTTCATTTGCTATCTTATTGTGTGAGCATGTTGGATGCATGATTTTATCCATTCGAGGACATCCATTTGTTGCTTTGGTCTTTTGGATTTTCTTTTTGACCAAATGGATGGACAAGAATGCCTAAGTTCCTCCCCTAGCTATCTATGCTTTCTTGTCTCAAACTCTATTCATGCTTATATCACAAACTTTGAACAAGACTTTTCGGACAGACCGAGTGAGGAGCACTCGGAGCCACCGATCCGTCAAAAGCCTAACTTCCAAAACCTTCTAAGTACTTTCGGTCAAACCGATATACTCAAATCGGATGATCAAATCACTTGGATTGATCTAGGTTTTCACCTCGGTGAAACCGAAGTTACAAATTCGGCGTGACGAAGTGAGTAATCGCACGCATTAACCATCTCGGTCCCACCGAAGTTTTCAAACTCGGTCCCACCGACAACCGAAGGGTATATATACCGAGGACAGCGCTGATTACTTCTTCAAACGCCTCACCTCAAACCCTTCATTTGCCATCGCCGTGGTCTTTGGATCGTCTCCGCCGTCGCTTTGCAGGCGCCGCTGGTCTCCATCGCCGTCAACGGTCTTTCTCATCGCGCCGTTGCCGCAGAGTGAAGCTCCACCAGATTGGGTGAGTTTCATCCTCTCGTGCTTCAACCGCTGATTCAATGCACGATAGGTTTTGCGATTTCTTGCCAAGATTAAAATCTTCCTATCCAGCAGATTAGATCATAGAACAAAATTCGAGTGAAAATTTTAGGGTTAGGTTTCTGCGAACACATCTCGGTGTGACCGATTCTACATTCTCGGACC
>JAHHZJ010003429.1:0-21853 GCA_021437245.1 Aegilops speltoides
GGCCGTTACCCTCCGTGGGTTGAAGTCTCCATCAGCGTGGATTGACGATAGCACCACCTATCGGAACCACGAGAAAAATCTCCGTGTCTCCAACTTGCGTTTGCTCTTCTCCACCTCTCATTTACTATCGTGCAATTTACTTTCCGCTGCCACAACTCTAGAATTGCATGTGTAGGGTGATACTTGACTTGGTTATCATTGTGAACTTGCTAAGAATCTACTCCAATCAAAAGGCCAAAGTTTTAAGTTGTCAAGTAGTCTAATCACCCCCTCTAGACATACTTCCGATCCTACAAGTGGTATCAGAGCTTTGGTCTCCATTGGATTGGTTTCCATTGCATTGGACTCCATAAGCTTGGTTTCACAACCTAGGAGAGTATGGCGTCTAGTGAGGGTAATTTCCGTAGAGGTCCTTACTTTGATGGTTCAAATTTTGCTAGTTGGAAGCATAAAATGAAAATGCATATTCTTGGACATAATCCTGCCGCATGGGGCATTATTTGTGTTGGCTTGCAAGGTGAGTTCTTGAAGAAGGAAAAGTTCGGATCGCGAAGCTCTGCGGATGAGTTGCGGATGTTCTGAACAATGCTCAAGCTTGTGACATTCTCTTCAATGCTTTGTGTCGAGGAGTTCAACAAGATCAGCCGTCTTGAGAATGCAAAGAGATTTGGGATACTTTGGTCGAAATGCACGAAGGTACCGAGTCCGTGAAGGAATCAAAGCTAGATGTTCTTCAAGGTCGACTTGACAAGTTCAAGATGAAGGAAGGTGAAGAAGTCGCTGAAATGTACTCTAGGCTTGCTCTCATCACCAATGAGATGGCAGGCTTAGGAAGTGAAGAAATGACCGACCGATTCATCATCAAGAAGATTCTCGAGCTTTGGATGGAAAGTATGACACCGTGTGCACTTTGATCCAAATGATGCCAAACTACAAAGATCTCAAGCCTACGAAGTCATTGGAAGAATTGTTGCTCATGAGATGACACTTAAAGATAAGGAAGAGCTTCACAACAAGTCAAGTGGTGCTTACAAAGCTGCGTTGAAGCTCCCACATCCTCAAGTGACAAGCTAGTTTCCAATGAAGAGATAAGCCTAATGGTGAAGAACTTCAACAAATTCTACAAGAGTAGAAGCAAGGAAAGAAGCTCAAAGTCTAGATCATATGATGAAAAGAGATCTTCTAGTCGTGATCGAAACTGCTACAATTGTGGAAGACCGGACACTACTCAAATGAGTGTTCGACTCACAAGAGAAGAGAAGAATCTCAAGAAGAAGAAGCTCAAGAGAAGAGTCGCCTCGAAAAGAAAGAAGGAGTAGAGATGATCGTTATGAGCGAAGATCCTCTCGGAGAAGCAAGGATTAGGAAAGGAAAGACAAGTCATCAAGGAGCTACACAAGAAGAAAACATCAAGCTCATGTTGGTGAATGGGTTTCGGCTCGACTCCGACAATCACTCCAAAGAAGCTATCACTCCAACTCGAATCTGAGTCAAGATGAAGGTGTTGCGGTCTTGCTCTCGTGTCCTCCAACTCCAACTCCTATGACATATTTGATTCACCAAATGAGGGAATTGGAAGATGCTTCATGGCAAAAGGCCCCAAGGTATCACATCCTGAGTTTATTGACTTTGATAGTGATGAGGATGACTTGCTTGGTGAAGATGAGCTTTTACATGATAAATCTAGTGAGCTTAGTAATGATGAACATGCTAGTAGTCTTTATAGTCGAGAAGAGTCGAATGACAATGCTATGAAGGAGATTGAGCGTCTAACTAAAGAACTAAACACTCTTAAGTTAGCTCATGAAACAACTCAAGAAGATCATAGAGAGCTCCTAAGATCTCATGAGAAGCTACGCCGAGAAGCTCAATCTAGAGCAAGAACATGAGTTTCTAAAAGCTATCAATGACGATCTTGAAGAAGAGTTCTTCATATCTTGCCAAGCGACTTCTCTTGTCTAATTTCTTGCCACCTATCAAAACTAAGCATGACAAGCATAAGAAAATTCTTCATCTAGTAGTAACAATAATCATGCTAAATCAAATGTTGTTACTTCTAGTAATTCTCTTGATTCCACTAACAATGTTTCAAGCCAAGTTTCACTTGAGCAAGAAAATAGTCTATTGAAAGGGATTATAGAAAGGTGTCTACAAGAGTCTTCTTGGAAGCAAGAGCTTTGAGAAATTGTTCGCAAGCAAGGAAGACACGGAAGAATCAAGGAATTGGTTTTGAGCGAAAGTTCAACGCCGAAGGTGTTGAATGGGAAGAAAGGTCAATATCCCACTCCAAAGTTTGTCTCTCAAGAGGAGAAGTATGATCCTACTTCTTCCAATGAGGAACAAGCTCAAGATGACCTTCCACCACAAGACCACAAGCTAAAAAGCAAGGACAAGCTTCAAGAGGAGATTGATGCATTCATTGAAGCACCCAAGGCCATGGTCAAGTGGGTTCCCAAGGCAACTTCAAGTTCTACTTGACAAGCTCAACTACTACCCCAAGGATTCCCATCAAGATGATGTGGATCCGAAGAAGAAGAACTAGAGAGTTCTTGAGGGTGACTCCGCCAACATACTTCACTCACATTCATTTTGGCAAGGACTTGTGCAATCAACTTCCACATCTTGCACTAGTTCATGGAGTCACAAACCCTCATGTTGGTAAGTCAAGGGACAAGGTAATCATTGCTTTCATGGACATCATCTATTGTGTACTTCAATCTATGTCCATGGATATCCTTGTTTGTTCCTTGTGGGACTAACCCATGTAGGTATTGAAAGTGCCCGAATCCAAGGATTGCTCCCAACTCTTGATGATCTTCATCAACATTGAACATCCACATCTTCAACATCTACATGAAGTCTTCAACGACAACCCAAGGTTAGTTTGACCCTTTAAAAGGGTTCTCACATCAAGGGGAGCTTTGCTCTAAAGAAATGAGCCAAAGCATCTTCTAATGATGTGAACACATCAATGCTTTATGGAAAAGTGGTAACCCCACTTGTGCTTAAACGATGAGTATGACCTATGATCAAATGTTCTCATTTGACTCCTAAGTCAATATACTCATATATAGATGACCTAGTCATCGCCAAATTGTGTGCTAGTTGCTAAGAGTGTTGTTTGTGCATGTTTGACATATACTTTATTTGCTATCTTATTGTGTGAGCATGTTGGATGCATGATTTTATCCATTCGAGGACATCCATTTGTTGTTTTGGTCTTTTGGATTTTTCTTTTTGACCAAATGGATGGACAAGAATGCCTAAGTTCCTCCCCTAGCTATCTATGCTTTCTTGTCTCAAACTCTATTCATGCTTATATCACAAACTTTGAACAAGACTTTTTCGGACAGACCGAGTGAGGAGCACTCGGAGCCACCGATCCGTCAAAAGCCTAAACTTCCAAAACCTTCTAAGTACTTTCGGTCAAACCGATATACTCAAATCGGACACACCGAAATCACTTGGATTGATCTAGGTTTTCACCTCGGTGAAACCGAGTTTCAAATTCGGCGTGACGAAGTGTGTAGCTCGCACGCGATTAACCATCTCGGTCCCACCGAAGTTTTCAAACTTCGGTCCCACCGACAACCGAAGGTATATATACCCGAGGGCGAGCGCGTTGATTACTTCTTCAAACGCTCCACCCTCAAACCCTTATTTTGCTGCGTCGCCTTGGTCTCCGGATCGTCTCCGCCATCGCTATCGCCCTCGCCATGGTCTCCATCGCCGTCAGCGGTCCTTCTCATCGCGCCGTTGCGCCGAGTGAAGCTCCACCGCATTGGGTGAGTTTCATCCTCTCGTGCTCAACCGCTGATTCAATGCCGTTAGGTGTTGTCATATTTCTTGCCAAGATTGAGATCTCCCTATCCGGCCGTTTAGATCATAGAACAAAATTCGAGTGAAAATTTTAGGGTTAGGTTTCCGCCGAACACATCTCGGTGTGACCGATTCGCATTTTCGGATGACCGATTTGGCCTCTGGTCATTACCTTTGCACTTTCGGTGAAACCGAAGTTGTGCAAATCGGTAAGACCGAAGTGAAGATTTAGTGAAACCCTAGTGTCTCGGCTAGACCGAAACCCATTTCGTCAACCGAAAGTGGTGTATGTGGTCTGTTTAGACACTTGGTTTCACGAATTTATAGACTCGGTCGGACCGACATGTATACTGTGAAAACCTAAAACTAAAGTTTGAACTCATTCTTTTGCAAAATCCTCTGCAGTTTGTGATAACTCTTCTATTACGCCTATACCTATTCTATTCACGGGTTGTCGGTCATGTGCGATGGAAGTAGCGGTCGAACAGTCCGAGATGCCGATTGAGATTCAGAGGCAGCTACAAGTCCGAAGCAAGCAGTTTTTGAGATGATGGAGAGAAGCACTCCAAGTGGATACTGCGGCTGCCACGAGGCAGGAGGAAGATGAATTCGATGAGGAGGATTCAGACTTTGTTGCGAGATGAGGAAATAACTTCTAAGCCAAAAAGGCAAGTGGTTGCCAAGGGCTATCAAGGGAAACAGTCAAAGAAAGGCACCAGCAAGGTGAAGAAATCCACTGTTGCACAGAAGCTCAGCATGGAAGAAACCTCCAGCAAGATCAAGAAAACTTCCAAGAGGAAGAGGCTTGTTCATGAAGAAGGCGATGATGATGATGATTACGATGAGGAAGCACCTCGGCCTCCTCGAAGCGAAGTTGATGGGAGATGCCATCGAGGCGGAGCACCCACAAAAGCTAAGCCATCAGCTCAAGCAAAGGCAGCCCAAGCCAAACCAGCTGCCAAGCCAAAGAAGACTGTGAGAACATACACCTTGAGAGAAGAAGAAGGACAATGTGCCACTGCAGAATCGATGAAGAGGCACATGTTTTGCTCAAGCTCGCACGAAATTGCGATTCATAATGATGCTCATCCTCGAGCTGAAAATATGAAGGAGAGAAAGGACAAAGGACTCGAGGCTATGGAGGCAAGTTGATCCATATGCCACCGAGGAGAAGAACACAGATTGACCCAAGATTCCACGAGAGAGCAACAAGACTTTTATGAGGCGGTGCTCATGGATAAGAAGCCAATTATTCTTGACACGGATATGTAGGCGGGATTACATCGATAGTGAAGAGCACGAGACTACTTCCCACATGTGCATGAAAGCTTCACTTTGCTTGTGGGATTGCGAGTTTGTTGGTCGGAAGTCGATTGCTTGGAATGATGAGATGATCATGCGGTTCTATGCCACCGCACACTTCTATCCGGATGGCGAATTGTATGGATGATGTAGGGCGGAGATTCCATTCAACAGTTGAGGAATGGAGAGCATTCTGAATGCACCGATCTCAAGGGAAGATGACATTGATGTCTATGGCATTCCAAAGAAGAATCACGAGTCAATGAAGAACATGTACAATGAGGTAAATGAGAAGGATGTTGAGATATGGAAGCTTGGTTGGTCTATTATCTTGAGCGGGTCTCCCAACCACCAACACCATTACGAGGCATACTTTGATGCCCAAGTCGAGGAGACCACCGCATGATAAGAGGGTATTCTATCAACATGTTGCACATTCTAGATCGAAGACACCTTTTAAGGTGATGGACACGATAGTTGAGACTATCAAGAGGATAGCATGAGACGAGAAGAGGTCGTGTGGGTTTGCTCCGCATATTCAGATGCTCATTAATGCCAAGTTTGGCACGGACACCTACTGTTGGATAGACCCCACTTGCCACTTTGCAGCTGAACACGAGGATAATGAAGTTGTGATGGTGAGGATGCTCCCACATCTGTAGAAGGACATGCTAAGTCTGAAGCTGCCAAACAAGCTAAAGTCGAGAAGGAAGCGAAGAACAAAGCCCAAGGCGTTGCAGAACAACTTCTTGAAGCCACTCGGAGAATTGAGCTACGCTTTGGCCAGCATAGTGCGATCTCGGGAGAGCCTTGAGAGGATCGTTGAGGATAAGTTCCATGCTCACGGGCGTCAAGTGGTGAAGTGCAGAGTCACCGTCCAACAAGCTTGAGGCGGACATCGAGGAAGCTAAGAGGAAAAGGCAGAGCTCATGAGAGAAATGGAAGGTGATATGGTCGGGATGACTATGAGCAGCTGCTCCGGTGCCCACAAAGCCCAGATCATTGCTATTCGATGTCGAGACCCTGGGCTACTACATCAGCACCTCCTACAGCTCCGTCGGTTCGGCACCAGCTCCGGTATCACTCCTCCAGCTCCACAGACTTCAGTGAAGCTTTGCAGATCAGCTATCTCCACTCCATCGACGCAGCAGAGCCGCCAGCAGAGTCCCGAGTGGCGATTAGCTCTATACCTTTCGAACTTTTTGGTAACTTGTTGCCAAAGGGGGAGAAATTGTATAGATCATAGGGCTTCGAGAGAGAGAGTGCTCGTTTTTGCTCTTTCGTTTGTGGTTTTCCTTGAGATACTTTTGAGTTCTTTGAGACATTTCGTGTGTTTGATACTACGTTTGCTCTATCTTGATGAGTGCTTGATCATACTGTGCTTAATGTGTGCTTGATGCTTATCATATTCCATTCATATCTTGTATGATCATTTACTCATGTCTTGGTGATTGGGTGCATGCTATTCATTCTTATCATTTTGTGCGCTCCACCAAGATGTATGTGACATGGAAGAGTAACCCATGATCCTAATCGATTGTGCATTTGCATTCAAGCATAAATCTTAAATAATGCACAAATTTAGGGGAGCTCTTGCTTATCACATACTTCTCAAAGCGACGATGTTATTCATTGATTATATCATTTGTGAAGCTTTGATCTATATGTTGTCATCAATTACCAAAAGGGGAGATTGAAAGTGCAACTAATCCCGGGTGGTTTTGGTAATTAATAACAACATATATATCATTGAACTAACCATTTCTTGAGAATATTTGAGAAAGTTCGATTGATATGGGTATGGCAATGACCGATGATGTGGACCCTCAAAATGCTAAGGAAAACATTGGCAAAAGCTCAAGACTCCATTTTGGTTTAGTGATCCAAGATCACATTGAGTCCATAGGAAAGCCAATACTATTAAAAGGGATGAGGTTATGATGATGATCTGGTTGCTCAAGTGCTTAGTGATTTATCTCTCAAACTATCAGCAATCTTTCATTCCAACATAAACTCATAAGTAATCTCGGTCCCACCGATTCCAAACCCAGTCACACCGAGATGAACCACCTCACCATATAGCCAAACCCTAAAATTTCGGATTTTCCGATTCCAAACTCGGTCATACGAAATTGGTGTTGCCAAGCTTCATGAACATACGTACTCAAATCGGTGTCACCGAGATGAGAAAGTCGGTCCCACCGAAATTGGCAAACCCTAGACTTTGGAAGAATCGGACTAACCGAGATTGTATTTTCGGTCCCACGAAAATCCCAACGTTCTAAGATTTGAACTTTCGGTCTCACCGAGTTGTCAACCGGTCCGACCGAGATTGGTCAAATGTGTGTAGCAGTTGGATTTTGTGTGGAGGCTATAAATACCCTCCACCTCCTCTTCATTAGTGGAGAGAGCCATCGAAAGAACTACCACTCCTACCTTACATTTCGAGAAGAAAACTACCTACCCTTGTGTTGAGATCAAGTTGCTCCACTCCCACCATATGAAACTTGATTTCTAGCCTTCCCAAGTTGCTTTCCACTCAATCCCTTCCTCCACCACAGCCAAATCGGTGAGGAGAGTTGAGTGTTGGGGAGATATCATTTGAAGCACAAGAGCAAGGAGTTCATCATCACCAACCCCATCTATTACCTTTTGGAGGTGGTGCCTCCTAGATTGGTTAGGTGTCACTTGGGAGCCTCCGTCATGATGTGGAGTTGAACCAAGGAGTTTGTAAGGGCAAGGAGATCGCCTACTTCGTGAAGATCTACCCCAGTAAGGCTAGTCCTCCGTGGGCGTGAGCCATGATGGCATAGACAAGGTTGCTTCTTCGTGGACCCTTCGTGGGTGGAGCCCTCCGTGGACTCATGCAGCCGTTACCCTCCGTGGGTTGAAGTCTCCATCAGCGTGGATTGACGATAGCACCACCTATCGGAACCACGAGAAAAATCTCCGTGTCTCCAACTTGCGTTTGCTCTTCTCCACCTCTCATTTACTATACGTGCAATTTACTTTCCGCTGCCACAACTCTAGAATTGCATGTGTAGGGTGATACTTGACTTGGTTATCATTGTGAACTTGCTAAGAATCTACTCCAATCAAAAGGCCAAGTTTTTAAGTTGTCAAGTAGTCTAATCACCCCCCCTCTAGACATACTTCCGATCCTACACTGTATTTACAAGAAAGTGAGTGGGAGCTCTGTAGCATTTCTAATATTATATGTAGATGACATATTATTAATTGGAAATGATATAGAATTTCTGGATAGCATAAAGGGATACTTGAATAAAAGTTTTTCAATGAAAGACCTCGGTGAAGCTGCTTACATATTGGGCATCAAGATTTATAGAGATAGATCAAGGCGCTTAATAGGACTTTCACAAAGCACATACCTTGATAAAATTTTGAAAAAAGTTCAAAATGGATCGAGCAAAGAAAGGGTTCTTGCCGTGCTACAAGGTGTGAAGTTAGTCGGACTCAATGCCCGACCACGCAGAAGATAGAGAGAAAATGAAAGATGTTCCCTATGCTTGAGCCATAGGCTCTATCATGTATGCAATGTTGTGTACCGGACACGGCGTATGCTTAGCAATAAGCTTGGGGAAGGTACCAAAGTAATCGAGTGGATCCTTTGGACAGCGTCAAGAACATCTGAAATACCTGAAAGGACTAAGATATGTTTCTCATATATGGAGGTGACAAAGAGCTAGTCTTAAATGGTTACGTCGATGCAAGCTTTGACACTGATCCGGACGATTCTAAATCGCAAACCGGATACATGTTTTTATTAAACGGTGGAGCTGTAAGTTGGTGCAGTTCTAAACAAAGCGTCGTGGCGGGATCTTCATGTGAAGCGGAGTACATAGCTGCTTCAGAAGCAACAAATGAAGGAGTATGGATGAAGGAGTTCATTTCCGATCTAGGTGTCATACCTAGTGCATCGGGACCAATGAAGATCTTCGTGACAATCTTGGTGCAATTGCCTTGGCAAAGGAATCCGAGATATCACAAGAGGACCAAGCACATCAAGAGGCGCTTCAATTCCATCCGGGACCAAGTCCGTGGGAGACATAGAGATTTGCAAGATACATACGGATCTGAATGTTGGAGACCCATTGACTAAGCCTCTCTCACGAGCAAAACATGATCGGCACCAAGACTCCATGGGTGTTAGAATCATTCTTGTGTAATCTAGATTATTGACTCTAGTGCAAGTGGGAGATCAAGGAAATATGCCCTAGAGGCAATAATAAAGTTATTATTTATTTCCTCATATCATGATAAATGTTTATTATTCATGCTAGAATTGTATTAACTTGGAAACATGATACATGTGTGAATACATAGACCAACATAACGTCACTAGTATGCCTCTACTTGGTGGCTCATTAATCAAAGATGGTTATGTTTCCTAACCATAGACATGTGTTGTCATTTGATTAATGGGATCACATCATTAGGAGAATGATGTGATTGACATGACCCATTTCGTTAGCCTAGCACTTGATCGTTTAGTATATTGCTATTGCTTTCTTCATGACTTATACATGTTCCTGTAACTATGAGATTATGCAACTCCGTTTACGGAGGAACACTTTAGGTGCTACCAAACGTCCTGGCGAATCGGGTGATTTTAAAGGAGTACTACTGGTGTCTCCGAAGGTACATGTTGGGTTGGCGTATTTGAGATTAGGTTTTGTCACTCCGATTGTCGGAGAGGTATCTCTGGGCCCTCTCGGTAATGCACATCACTATAAGCCTTGCAAGCAATGTAGCTAATGAGTTAGTTATGGAATGATGCATTACGTAGCGAGTAAAGAGACTTGCCGTAACGAGATTGAACTAGGTATTGGATACTGAACGATCGAATCTCGGGCAAGTAACATACCGATGACAAAGGAACAACGTATGTTGTTATGCGGTTTGACCGATAAAGATCTTTGTAGAATATGTAGGACCAATATGGGCATCCAGGTTCCGCTATTGGTTATTGACCGAGAATAGTTCTAGGTCATGTCTACATAGTTCTCGAACCCGTAGGGTCCGCACGCAACAACGTTACGATGACAGTTTTATTATGAGTTTATAAGTTTTGATGTATCAAGTTTGTTGAGTCCGGATGTGATCACGAACATGAAGAGAGTCTCGAAATGGTTTCAGGCGTTTTCGGAGAAAATCGGAGTGCCGGGAGGTTCTTGGAACCCGGAGAAGTAATGGGCCTTATGGGCCTTAGTGGAGAGAGAGAGGGCAGCCAACATGGGCGCGTGTCCCCTCCCCTACGGTCCGGGTGGACTAGGAGAGGGGGGGCGGCGCCCCCCTCTTTCCCTCTCCCCCTTCCTTTCCCCCTCCTAGTAGGAGTAGGAAAGAGGAAGTCCTACTCCTACTAGGAGGAGGACTCCTCCTCCTTGGCGCACCCACAAAGGCCGGCCGGCCTCCCCCCTTGCTCCTTTATATCTCGGGGGCAGGGGGCACCCTAGAACACACAAGTTGATCTACGTGATCGTTCCTTAGCCGTGTGCGGTGCCTCCCTCCACCATATTCCACCTCGGTCATATCGTCACGGAGTTTAGGCGAAGCCCTGCGCCGGTAGAACATCAACATCGTCCACCACGCCGTCGTGTTGATGAACTCATCCCGACACTTTCTTTGGATCGGTCAGGGGATCGTCATTGAGCTGAGCGTGTCTTTGAACTCGGAGGTGCCGTACGTTCGATACTTGGATCGGTCTGATCGTGAAGACGTACGACTACATCGACCACGTTGTCATAACGCTTCCGCTTACGGTCTACGAGGGTATGTGGACAATACTCTCCCCTCTCGTTGCTATGCCATCACCATGATCTTGCGTGTGCATAGGAATTTTTTTGAAATTACTACGTTCTCCAACATTATTATCTTGCAAACCTATCCAACAACACCTACAAAGTACTTCTAGTTTCATACTTGTTCTAGGTAAAGCGAATGTCAAGCGTACGTAGAGTCGTATCAGTGGCCGATAGGACTTGAGAGAGTATTTATTCTACCTTTAGCTCCTCGTTGGGTTCGACACTCTTACTTATCGAAAGAGGCTACAACTATCCCGTATACTTGCGGGTCATCACTCACTCACATTGATATCTATTGATGGGCATCTCCATAGCCCGTTGATACGCCTAGTTGATGTGAGACTATCTTCTCCCTTTTTGTCCTCACAACCACCACCATATACCACCATAGTGCTATGTCCATGGCTTGTGCTATGTATTGCGTAAGAGTTGAAAAAGCTGAAGCGCGTTAAAAAGTATGAACCAATTGCTCGGCTCATCATCAGGGTTGTGCATGATTTGAATGCTTTGTGTGACGAAGATGGAGCATAGCCAGACTATATGATTTTGTAGGGATGAGCTTTCTTTGGCTATGTTATTTCGATAAGACATAATTGCTTGGTTGGTATGCTTGAAGTATTATTGTTTTTATGTCAAATGATAGACTATTGCTTTGAATCACTCATGTGTTAATATTCATGCCATGATTAGACATATGATCAAGATTATGCTAGGTAGCATTCCACATCAAAAATTATCTTTTTTATCATTTACCTACTCGAGGACGAGCAGGAATTAAGCTCGGGGATGTTGATACATCTCCGTCGTATCTATAATTTTTTATTGTTCCATGCCAATATTCTACAACTTTCATATACTTTTGGCAACTTTTTATACTATTTTTTGGGACTAACATATTGATCCGATTGCCAGTGGCGGTTCTCGTTTGTTGCATGTTTTATGTTTTATGAAAACCCATATCAAACGGAGTCCAAGCGGGATAAAAACGGATGGAGAATTATTTTGGAATATTTGTGATTTTTGGGAGGAAGAATCAGCGCGAAAGCGGTGCCGTGGCCACAGAGTGGCCCACGCCACCACTCCGAGCGGCCTACCCTCTCGTGGGCCACCCGTGAAGGCGGTTGATGCCCTTCTTTGGCATAAGAAAGCTAATTTTGGAAAACGATCTGGGCGAAGGTTTCAATCCAATCGGAGTTATGGATCTCCAGATACAAAGGAAACGGTGCGAGGGCAAAATTCCAGAACACAGAAACAGAGAGATAGATCCAATCTCGGAGGGGCTCTCGCCCCTCCCAAGCCATGGGAGCCAAGGACCAGAGGGGAAACCCTTCTCCCATCTAGGGAGGAGGTCAAGGAAGAAGAAGAAGAAGGGGGGCTCTCTCCACCTTGCTTCCGGTGGTGCCGGAATGCCGCCGGGGGCCATCATCATCACCGCGATCTACACCAACACCTCCGCCATCTTCACCAACATCTCCATCTGTTGGGGAACGTAGTAATTTCAAAAATTTTCCTACGCACACGCAAGATCATGGTGATGTATAGCAACGAGAGGGGAGAGTGTTGTCTACATACCCTTGTAGACCGGGCGGAAGCGATCACAGCGTAGAGGAAGTAGTAAAGACGTTCTCCTCGCGATCCGACCGATCCGGCGCCGTTACTCCGGCGCCCCGAGTTCTTGACACACGTACAGCTCGATGGCGTCCCTCGTACTCCGATCCAGCCGAGTGTCGAGGGAGAGTTCCGTCGGACGCGACGGCGTGGTGGCGATCTTGATGTTTCACCGCGCGAGGGCTTCGCCTAAGCTTCATGACGGTATAACCGAGGTGGAATATGGTGGAGGGGCACCAGACACGGCTAAGGGCGATCTAAAGATCAACTTGTGTGTTCCAAGGTGCCCCCTGCCCGTATATAAAGGAGCAGGGGGGGGGCGGGCCAAGGGAGGCGCGCCAAGGGAGTCCTACTCCCTCTGGGAGTAGGATTCCCCCCAATCCTAGTTGGACTAGGATTCCCGGAGGGGGGAAAGAGAGAGAGGGGCGGCCTTCTCCTAGTCCTAATAGGACTAGGGAAGGGGAGGTGGCGCCCTCTAGGGCTGCCCTTCTCCTTTCCACTAAGGCCCATTGAGGCCCATTTACCTCCCGGGGTTTAGGTAACCTCCGGTACTCTCAGTAAATTCCGTTTCGCCGGAACCATTCGAACTCCAAACATAGGCTTCCAATATATCAATCTTTATGTCTCGACCATTCCGAGACTCCTCGTCATGTCCGTGATCACATCCGGGACTCGAACTTCTTCGGTACATCAAAATACATAAACTCATAATAAGCATCGCCGAAACCTTAAGCGTGCGGACCCTACGGTTCGAGAACAATGTAGACATGACCTAGAACTATTCACGGTCAATAACCAACAGCGGGACCTGGATGCCCATATTGGTTCCTACATATTCTCTGAAGATCTTTATCGGTCAGACCGCATAACAACATCGTTGTTCCTTTGTCATCGGTATGTTACTTGCCCGAGATTCGATCGTCGGTATCAATACCTAGTTCAATCTCATTACGGCAAGTCTCTTTACTCGTTAAGTAATACATCATCTCACAACTAACTCATTAGTTGTAGTGCTTGCAAGGCTTGATGATGTGCATTACCGAGGGCCCGAGATACCTCTCAGAGCAATCGGAGTGACAAAACCTAATCTCGAAATCGCCAACCCAACATACGCCTTTGGAGACACCAGTAGTACTCCTTTATAATCACCCGATTCGTTGTGACGTTTGGTAGCACCAAAGTGTTCCTCCGGTAAGCGGAGTTGCATAATCTCATAGTTACGGGAACATGTATAAGTCATGGATAAAAGCGGTAGCAACATACTAAGCGATCGTGTGCTAAGCTAAGGGAATGGGTCATGTCAATCAGATCATTCTACTAATGATGTGACCTTGTTAATCAAATAACAACTCCTTGTTCATGGTAGGAAACATAACCATCTTTGATTAACATGCTAGTCTAGTAGAGGCATACTAGTGACATGTTGTTTGTCTATGCATTCACACATGTATCATGTTTCCGGTTAATACAATTCTAGCATGAATGATAAACATTTATCATGAAATAAGGAAATAAATAATAACTTTATTATTGCCTCTAGGGCATATTTCCTTGATCTCCCACTTGCACTAGAGTCAATAATCTAGATTACATAGTAATGATTCTAACACCCATGGAGTCTTGGTGCTGATCATGTTTTGCTCGTGGAAGAGGCTTAGTCAATGAGTGCGCAACATTCAGATCCGTATGTATCTTGCAAATCTCTATGTCTCCCGTCGGACTATGTCCGGATGGAATTGAAGCGTCTCTTGATGTGCTTGGTCCTCTTGTGAAATCTGGATTCCTTTGCTAAGGCAATGGCTCGATATTGTCACTGAAGATTTTCATTGGACCCGATGCACTAGGTATGACACCTAGATCGGATATGAACTCCTTCATCCAGACTCCTTCATTAGCTGCTTCGAAGCTGCTATGTATTCCGCTTCACATGTAGATCCCTTCTGACGCTTTGTTTAGACTCGCACCAAAGCGGACTCCTCCGTTTAGTGTAAATCGTATCCGGTCTGCGATTTAGAATCGTCCGGATCGGTGTCAAAACTTGCATCAGCGTAACCGCCACGATGAGCTCTTTGTCACCTCCATATCGAGAAACATATCCTTAGTCCTTTTCGGGTATTTTGGGATGTTCTTGACCGCTGTCGATGATCCACTCTGGATTACTTTGGTACCTTCCTGCTAGGCTTATAGCAAGGCACACATCAGGTCAGTACAGCATTGCATACATGATAGAGCCTATGGCTGAAGCATAGGAACATCTTTCATTTCTCTCTATCTTCTGCGGTGGTCGGGCATTGAGTCGACTCAACTTCACACCTTGTAACACGAGCAAGAACCCTTTCTTTGCTTGATCCATTTTGAACTTCTTCAAAACTTTGTCAAGGTATGTGCTTTGTGAAAGTCAATTAAGCGTCTTGATCTATCTCTATAGATCTTAATGCCCAATATGTAAGCAGCTTCACGAGGTCTTTCATTGAAAAACTTTTATTCAAGTATCCCTTTATGCTATCAGAAATTCTATATCATTTCCGATCAGCAATATGTCATCCACATATAATATCGAAATGCTCTGAGCTCCACTCACTTTCTTGTAAATCTGAGGCTTCTCCAAAAGTCAGTACAAACCCAAATGCTTTGATCACACTATCAAAGCGTTTATTCCAACTCGAGATGCTTGCACCAGTCCATATATGGATCATTGGAGCTTGCACACTTTGTTAGCTCCTTTGGATCGATAAAACCTTCGGTTGCA
Organism: Aegilops speltoides; assembly: GCA_021437245.1. Lineage (NCBI taxonomy): Eukaryota > Viridiplantae > Streptophyta > Magnoliopsida > Poales > Poaceae > Aegilops > Aegilops speltoides. The sequence continues at coordinate 15,301 of JAHHZJ010003429.1, forward strand.
TCATATACAACTCTTCTTCGAGAAATCCATTCAGAATGCGGTCTTTACATCCATTTGCCAAATTTCATAATCATAAAATCGGCAATTGCTAACATGATTCGGACGGACTTAAGCATCGCTTCTGGTGAGAAGGTCTCATCGTAGTCAATCCCTTGAACTTGTCGAAAACCTTTGCGACAAGTCGAGCTTTATAAACGATAACATTATTACGTCGTCGGTCTTCTTCTTGAAGATCCACTTGTTTTCTATTGCTTGCCTACCCTCGGGCAAGTCAACCAAAATCCACACTTTGTTTTCATACATGGATCCCATCTCGATTTCATGGCCTCAAGCCATTTTGCGGAATCTGGGCTCACCATCGCTTCTTCATAGTTCGTAGGTTCATCATGATCTAGTAGCATGACTTCCGAACAGGATTACCGTACCACTCAGTGCGGATCTTACTCTGGTTGATCTACGAGGTTCTGCGGTAACTTGATCGAAGTTTCATGATCAACATCATCAACTTCCTCACTACTTGGTGTAGGTGTCTCAGAAACTGGTTTCTGCGACGAACTACTTTCAAGTAAGGGAGAAGGTACTATTACCTCATCAAGTTCCACTTTCCTCCCACTCACTTCTTTCGAGAGAAACTCCTTCTCTAGAAAGGATCCATTCTTAGCAACGAATGTCTTGCCTTCGGATCTGTGATAGAAGGTGTACCCAACTGTCTCCTTTGGGTATCCTATGAAGACACATTTCTCCGATTTGGGTTCGAGCTTATCGGGTTGAAGCTTTTCACATAAGCATCGCATCCCCAAACTTTAAGAAAGCGACAACTTGGGTTTCTTGCTAAACCACAGTTCATAAGGTGTCGTCTCAGCAGTTTCGACGGTGTTCTATTCGGTGTGAATGCGGTGTCTCTAGAGCATAACCCCAAAAGCGATAGCGGTAAATCTGTAAGAGACATCATAGATCGTACCATATCTAGTAAAATGCGATTACGACGTTCGGACACACCATTACTGTTGTGGTGTTCGGGTGGCGTGAGTTCTTGAAACTATTCGCATTGTTTCAAATGTAGACCAAACTCGTAACTCAAATATTCACCTCCACGATCGGATCGTAGAAATTTAATTTTCTTGTTACGATGATTTTCAACTTCACTCTGAAATTCTTTGAACTTTTCAAGCGTTTGAGACTTATGTTTCATTAAGTAGATATACCCATATCGCTTAAGTCATCTGTGAAGGTGAGAAAATAACGATATCCGCCACGAGCCTCAACATTCATTGGACCACATACATCTGTATGTATGATTTCCAACAAATCCGTTGCTCTCTCCATAGTACCGGAGAAGCGGTGTTCTAGTCATCTTGCCCATGAGGCACGGTTACATAAGTGCCAAGTGATTCATAATCAAGTGACTCCAAAAGTCCATCGATATGGAGTTTCTTCATGCGCTTTACACGATATGACCTAAAGCGGCGAGTGCCACAAATAAGTTGCACTTTCATTATCAACTCTGCATCTTTTGGTTTCTACATTATGAATATGTATCACTACTATCGAGATTCATCAAAATAGACCACTCTTCAAGGGTGCATGACCATAAAAGATATTACTCATATAAATAGAACAACCATTATTCTCGATTTAAATGAATAACCGTCTCGCATCAAACAAGATCCAGATATAATGTTCATGCTCAACGCGAGCACCAAATAACAATTATTTAGGTCTAAAACTAATCCGAAGGTAGATGTAGAGGTAGCGTGCCGACCGCGATCACATCGACTTTGGAACCATTTCCCAGCGCATCGTCACCTCGTCCTTTGCGAGTTAAGCAATCTGTAGTCCACATTTGAGTTGCAAATATTAGCAGCAGAACCGGTATCAAATATCCAGTGCTACTACGAGCTCTAGTAAGGTACACATCAATAACATGTATATCACATATACCTTTGTTCACCTTGCCATCCTTCTTATCCGCCAAATACTTGGGGCAGTTCCGCTTCAGTGACGATGCGCTTGCGGTAGAAGCACTCAGTTTCAGGTTTAGGGCGGACTTGGGTTTCTTCTCTGAGCGACAACTTGCTTGCTGTTCTTCTTGAGATTCCTTTCTTCTTCCTTTGCCTTTCTTCTTGAAACTAGTGGTCTTATTGACCATCAACACTTGATGCTCCTTCTTGATTTCTACCTCCATGCCTTTAGCATTGCGAAGAGCTCGGTATAGTCTTTACTAACCCTTGCATATTATAGTTCATCACGAAGCCTTTGTAGCTTGGTGGCGGTGATTGGAGAATTCATCAATGACACAATCATCAGGAAGATTAACTCCCAATTGTGTCAAGTGATTGTAGTACCGGACATTACGAGTATATGCTCACTAATGAACTATTCTCCTCCATCTTGCAGCTATAGAACTTATTGGAGACTTCATATCTCTCAATCCGGGCATTACATTGGAATATCAACTTCAACTCTGGAACATCTCATATGCTCCATAGCGTTCAAAAGCGTCGTTGAAGTCCGGTTCTAAGCCGTAAAGCATGGCACCTTGAACTATAGAGTAGTCATCGGCTTTGCTCGCCAGACGTTCATAACATCCGGTGTTGCTCAGCAGCAGGCTGTCACCTAGCGGTGCATCCGGGCGTAGCTCTTACGTGCAGCAATGAGGATGATCCTCAAATTCTGGACCCGATCCGTGTAATTGCTACCATCATCTTTCAACTTTGCTTTCTCAAGGAACACATTAAAATTCAACGGAACAACAAAGACGAGCCATCTATCTACAATCAAACATAAACAAGCAAGATACTATCGGTACTAAGTTCATGATAAATTTAAGTTCAATTAATCATATTACTTAAGAACTCCCACTTAGAAAGACATCTCTCTAGTCATCTAAGTGATCACGTGATCCAAATCAACTAAACCATAACCGATCATCACGTGAAATGGAGTAGTTTTCAATGGTGAACATCTTATGTTGATCATATCTACTATATGATTCACGCTCGACCTTTCGGTCTCCGTGTTCGAGGCCATATCTGCATATGCTAGGCTCGTCAAGTATAACCCAGTATTCTGCGTGTGCAAAACTGGCTTGCACCGTTGTAGATGGACGAGAGCTTATCACACCCGATCATCACGTGGTGTGCGGGCACGACGAACTTTGGCAGCGGTGCATACTGGGGAGAACACTTCTTGATAATTTAGTGAGAGATCATCTTATAATGCTACCGTCGATCAAAGCAAGATAAGATGCATAAAAGGATAAACATCACATGCAAATCAATATAAGTGATATGATATGGTCATCATCATCTTGTGCTTCATGATCTCCATCTTGCTGCACCACCATGATCACCATCGTCACGGTAGCGACACCTTGATCTCCATCGCAGCATCGTTGTCGTCTCGCCAAACTTATGCTACTCGACTATCGCTACCGCTTAGTGATAAAGTAAAGCATTACAGGCGATTGCATTGCATACAATAAGCGACAACCATATGGCTCTGCCGATTGCCGATAACCGGTTACAAAACATGATCATCTCATACAATAAAATATAGCATCACGTCTTGACCATATCACATCACAACATGCCTGCAAAAACAAGTTAGGCGTCCTCTACTTTGTTGTTGCAAATTTTACGTGGCTGCTACGGGCTTAAGCAAGAACCGGTCTCACCTCGCATCAAAACCACAGCGATACTTCGTCAAATAGACTCGTTTTAACCTTCTCAAGGACCGGCGTAGCACTCAGTTCAACTAAAGTGAGAGAGCAGGCACCCACGGTCACCTTTAAGCAGCGAGTGCTCGTGGCGGTGAAACCGATCTCGCGTAAGCGTCTGGCGTAATGTCGATGCAGGCGCTTCATCTCACAATACCGCTGAACCAAAGTATGACATGCTGGTAGGTAGTATGACTTGTATCGCCCACAACTCACTTGTGTTCTACTCGTGCAAAACATCAAACCATAGAAAAACCTAGGCTCGATACCCTTTGTTGGGGAGCGTAGTAATTTCAAAAATTTTCCACGCACACGCAAGATCATGGTGATGTATAGCAGCGAGAGGGAGAGTGTTGTCTACATACCCTTGTAGACCAGGCGGAAGCGATCACAGCGTAGAGGAAGTAGTCGTCGTTCTCCTCGCGATCCGACCGATCCGCGCCGTTACTCCGGCGCCCGAGTTCTTGACACGTACAGCTCGATGGCGTCCCTCGTACTCCGATCCAGCCGAGTGTCGGGGAGAGTTCCGTCGGACGACGGCGTGGTGGCGATCTTGATGTTTCACGGCGCGAGGCTTCGCTAAGCTTGACAGTATAACCGAGGTGGAATATGGTGGAGGGGCACTGCGGCTGAGGCGATCTAAAGATCAACTTGTGTGTTCAAGGTGCCCCCCTGCCCCGTATATAAAGGAGCCGGGGAAGGGGCGGCGTGAGGGAGGAGGCGCCGAGGAGTCCTACTCCCTCTGGGAGTAGGATTCCCCCAATCCTAGTTGGACTAGGATTCCCGAAGGGGAAAGAGAGAGAGGGGGCGGCCCTTCTCCTAGTCCTAATAGGACTAGGGAAGGGGAGCCTTAGCGCCCTCCTAGGGCTGCCCTTCTCCTTTCCACTAAGGCCCATTGAGGCCCATTTACCTCCCGGGGTTTCGGTAACCTCCGGTACTCCGTAAATTCCGTTTTCGCCGGAACCATTCGAACTCAAACATAGGCTTCAATATATCAATCTTTATGTCTCGACCATTCCGAGACTCCTCGTCATGTCCGTGATCACATCAGGGACTCGAACTTCTTGGTACATCAAAATACATAAACTCATAATAAGCATCGCCGAAACCTTAAGCGTCACGGACCCTACGGTTCGAGAACAATGTAGACATGACCTAGAACTATTCACGGTCAATAACCAACAGCGGGACCTGGATGCCCATATTGGTTCCTACATATTCTCGAAGATCTTTATCGGTCGGACCGCATAACAACATCGTTGTTCCCTTTGTCATCGGTATGTTACTTGCAGAGATTCGATCGTCGGTATCAATACCTAGTTCAATCTCGTTACCGGCAAGTCTCTTTACTCGTTCGTAATACATCATCTCACAACTAACTCATTAGTTGTAGTGCTTGCAAGGCTTGAGTGATGTGCATTACCGAGAGGGCCGAGAGATACCTCTCCAGAGCAATCGGAGTGACAAAACCTAATCTCGAAATCGCCAACCCAACATACGCCTTTGGAGACACTGTAGTACTCCTTTATAATCACCCGATTCGTTGTGGCGTTTGGTAGCACCAAAGTGTTCCTCCGTAAGCGGAGTTGCATAATCTCATAGTTACGAGGAACATGTATAAGTCATGGATAAAAGCGGTAGCAACATACTAAGCGATCGTGTGCTAAGCTAAGGGAATGGGTCATGTCAATCAGATCATTCTACTAATGATGTGACCTTGTTAATCAAATAACAACTCCTTGTTCATGGTCAGGAAACATAACCATCTTTGATTAACATGCTAGTCTAGTAGAGGCATACTAGTGACATGTTGTTTGTCTATGCATTCACACATGTATCATGTTTCCGGTTAATACAATTCTAGCATGAATGATAAACATTTATCATGAAATAAGGAAATAAATAATAACTTTATTATTGCCTCTAGGGCATATTTCCTTCACCATCACCTTCCCCCCTCTATCTACAGCGGTCCACTCTCCCGCAACCCGCTGTACCCTCTACTTGAACATGGTGCTTTATTCTTCATATTATTATCCAATGATGTGTTGCCATCCTATGATGTCTGAGTAGATTTTCGTTGTCCTATTGGTGGTTGATGAATTGCTATGATTGATTTAATTTGCTTGTGGTTATGTTGCTGTCCTTTGGTGCCCATCATATGAGCACGCACGTGGATCACACCATAGGGTTAGTTGTATGTTGATAGGACTATGTATTGGAGGGCTAGAGTGACAGAAGCTTCAACCTAGCATAGAAATTGATGCATAGGGGATTGAAGGGGGACCAATATATCTTAATGCTATGGTTGGGTTTACCTTAATGAGCGTTAGTAGTTGCGGACTGCTTGCTAATAGTTCCAATCATAAGTGCATAGAATTCCAAGTCAGGGATGACATGCTAGCAGTGGCCTCTCCCACATAAAACTTGCTATCGGTCTAGTAAAGTAGTCAATTGCTTAGGGACAATTTCACAACTCCTACCACCACTTTTCCACACTCGCTTTATTTACTTTATTGCCTCTTTATCTAAACAGCCCCTACTTTTTATTTACGCGTTCTTTATTATCTTGCAAACCTATCCAACAACACCTACAAAGTACTTCTAGTCTCATACTTGTTCTAGGTAAAGCGAACGTCAAGCGTGCGTAGAGTCGTATCAGTGGCCGATAGGACTTGAGAGAGTATTTGTTCTTCCTTTAGCTCCTCGTTGGGTTCAACACTCTTACTTATCGAAAGAGGCTACAACTATCTCGTATACTTGCAGGTTATCATGGAGCCGGTGAAGACGAGGATGTGTTACCGAAGTTCCTTCCTTTTGAGGGAAATGCGTCTC